>CAMOHE010050580.1:0-22558 GCA_946598075.1 Artocarpus hirsutus | reverse complement strand
GAGTGATATTTAGGAGAAAATTATGTTATATTAATCTCAAAGAATACATGTATATATATATACAAGAGAGTCCGTAACTCAACTCCTAGAAAATAGGAACTACTTCACAAAATCCTAACTGAATATACAGATTATTATTCCTAGGAAATTCATCAAAAAAATCTAGTAAACTAACTCCTAAAATTCAGAGCATAATTATAGGAAATAAACTACTCTAATCGACTAGTTTGTTTTCCTACAAATACGATAGATAAAAGTGACAAAAGAAAACCCGATACATATTAGTTTCATATACTAAATATTGTTATCATATCCAAACCCGATCTATCTTTCACAACTAACCTGTTTACATAGATATACTGAGCCAAATTCTTGGAGAGAATCAAAAGCGAACCAGACGCGTGACGGAAGTACCTGAATGGAGGGAAAAACTTCAGGACAACCCATGAATGGTTGAGAGCAACCCTGATTATCTATTAGACAAAACATATGAACCGAATGCAAACAATTACAGAAGAATACTGAAACAAATATGAACACTACTTACGATTTCTCGTCACCAAATTTCCACCATTCAGGTTCATACCAAGGCTTCCCTCTGAAATCAAATTCAATTAAAAATCAAAAGCTAAATTCTAACCACCTTCAGATTAAGAAGGTGACAAAATCCGATAGTAGTAATTGATAAAAAATCTTAAGGCACAATGAACAATCTTCATGCAACATTTCCTTGATGATAGCACAATCACTATAGTAAATACAGAGGAGACATGATTCCTGATCACAATAAACTTGAACAAAGGTGGCGTAATACATACTCTTCTGCAACCACATCTCCTGACTGCATGCAGCCAATATAAGAACTATTTTGACCACGACGTTGTTCAAGAAGTCCGATTAGCCCCTCTGTTATGCAAGGAAAGTATCCTAGTGTAAATAGTAAGACCAAATGTTTGATCTTTAAAGTAATCCCAACTCCCAAATTGTAATATATTTGAAAAAGTGAAGAGAATAGAAGCTCGACCAAGATCAAGGTCAATGTAGTCATCAACTTTAACATAAAATTCAGCGTTCCAATTTTGGACAGCTGTACTGAAGAAGAACTTTGCCTTCTTGGGCAACTCTTCCTGGGCCTCCTCATGGCCTTCCTATAATTTATATGGTTTAAACCCAAGCAGTCAGTAATTGAAGATATTCTGCTTCTGAAAAGAAATGGAGTTACATTTTGCAAAAAATGGTAGATCAAATATTTTCAACAACATTATTATAGAACCCTATTCACCAATTGCAGATGTAAAAACTTCATTATGTCAAGAACTATATCAATACATGCCAACGTTTCCACACGTCAGCATACAAGCTCATCAAACTAAAAGAAAGAATAGAAGCAATGACATTGAGGCAACAACTGAAATTATAATGCTTAAGACTTACAAGAATAAAAAAATCTTTGGTTGAACGATTTTCCTCATCGATATTGCGATCTAAACTATCGCCGCGGTTAGCACTGCCAATTTCAAAATATAATTTTTATTAGTAGAGTGTGGCCCCCCAACGACTATTGTGATCTTGCTATTGATAACGTTCAAGTTACACACTTAAAGCAACTAGCAAGAACGGAAAAGTATGAAGTATTAAAATAACGAGGATTAAAGTTGAGAAAAACCTCCGACCAATTACAAAACGTATGACTACTCCTCTCTCTTCTAGTTTTCTCAAGGCCTCACCTACAAAAGCCACAAAAGCAATTTACAAACGAACATTTGTTACGGAAGAGATATATAAACCTGAAGTTAACGAGTTTTGACCAAAGATATAGACATATCGCAAGGCATTTAACCCTCAAGTGTTCATATTTTAGACATAAATATATATATATATAAACCCTAAAAAAGAGCAGATGTTTAATTTTAAAAACTACTACAAGTTTTCCAGGAATAAGAATTTTACATGTAGAAATTTCCAAATAATAGCCTCATTAGCTTGCTAAAATATTTGAAATCAGTAAAACGTAAAGTTAGCTCCTTTGAACCAGATTTTCAGTTCTTTGCTATAACAGAATCCAACTGACCTTTAGGCATCCAAGATCCTCTGAACCAATTTCTCTTTAATCGACTACCAAATCCAGTATAAACTCCAATAACAGCAAGAAGCTGGGAAGAAGAAGATCCACTTTGTTGCAAATGGTTCTTCATGTACCCTTGACTCTTCGCCAATGTCAGATCCATCTCAGCTTCAACAATCCTCCTCTCCAGATCTCTAAATACCAAAACAGTCAATGCATGAACAAGTGCTGTTTTGATACAGCTACAATGTTCAGAACCAATTTGAGTAGAATAAAAGTCAAGAACTTACTTGCATCCAAGGACCGCCAACTTATCATCAACTGAAAGAATCTTGGGTCTCTACAAACAAAAACAAGTGAACATCTTACAAAAGCATCTATGAGAAAATAAGATCATAAATGAAGAAACTCATCGATTGTGACTATTCCTCAATTCGAGTAAATGCATCCCGCACTCTTAAACTTCACTTCAACTTTTACACGTAATTATCGAAAGAAAACTCCTACTTTCACCATACAGATTCTCCTGAAAAGCTACTCAAACAAACCTGGCCCGTATTTTTCTTGAGAAGATCAAGTAGTAAATTTCTGTTCTCTGCATCCTGCCATAACCTGAATAGCCAAGAACAATCAAAATCTTAGTTTTAAGGTGATTTTGATTTTATTTTGATGGAACCGGAGATCTAAGTCCAAAAAACAAAGCAGTTTCAAAGTTGTAAAACTATATTCTCCTGAAAAACGTAAAAGTAATTCTGACTCATGCATACTCAACGACCGAAAATCAAACAAAGGATCTCCATTGCAGAGTCCTATACAATTTCCAAATCCACATTTCCCACTTAAGAAACCAGATAGCACAAATTAAGGCCGGCACAGTTTGGCTTTTCATCATCAAAATCCAAATTTCTCACATTTTCTCGGAAACCAAACAGGGCAATCAAAAGGCAAAAAAAAAAAATTGAAATAATCAGAGGAGAGTAGGATCGGACCTGCCGGCGACATAGAGCCAAGCGAGGCAAGAGAATAAGGCCATGACAAGGGAGGGTTTCGAGGTCTGAAAAGGTTTTGATCTCCATCGTCTCTCCGATTTCGTCGTCGTCGGCAAACTCTCCATCTCTCACAATACCATGAGAGAGAGAGAGAGAGAGAGAGCAAAAGGCCAGTAAAATGTATAATAATTACATAAGGCGTAGACGTAAAAGGAATGAAATTCAAAGGCGCGTAAATGGGGAAATAACAGTCGAGATTACTTATACATAACGGAAGAAGCTTCACCAAACTGGAAAATTTTTTCAGAGCTCAGCAATGGAAATGCCGCAGTAATTCTTCCGCCAGAAAAGGAAAGAAAAGAAAAAGAGGAGATCGGAGGACGTGTCCGGTGGACTTTGAGAGATGAGAAAGAGAGGGCGAGGTCCGTTAAGAAGAGTTTATATTGGGCTTTTATGTCGGCCCTTGGGCTAATCTGTAGGACATGTTATAAGTAAAAATATATGATCTGTCTATTTTTTTTAAGTAGTGAATTAATATCTAATTTTATTATATAAATATCACTTAAATGTTTTTATTTTAAATTTTTATATATTTAGAATCTTAAAATACCATCTAACTAAATATTATCATGTATTTCAATTCTTATAACAAATTTTTTTATTTTTCAAATAGTTAAATTAGGGAAAAATATACACGTATATTTCTTATTTTAAGATATTACATTAATGCATTATCATTATCACTTGAAGTCTAAAAAAAATGAATTTCATTGAATATCATTATCATTACGTATCATTAACTTAATGATATAACAATTATATAACCTATAAGGTACACAAAAAGACTTAATAAATACTATATCATTAATTTAATTACATATCACAAAAAATAGAAAATATCATTCACTTGAAGTCTTAAGAAATGAATTAATTGTGTTTCATTATCATTAAGTTGAAGCAGTAAGACACATAAAAAGATTTAATAATACTGTGTCATTAATTTAATTACAACACCTTAATTTTAATTTGTCAGTAAAATTATATCATTAATTTAATAACAGCACCAATTTGTCAATAAATCCAAGTTGTCTATAAAAAAATTTCATCTTTTTAGAGAATTTTAAAATCGTTATTTTAAATATCGATTTAAATTTAAGCAACAAACACCCTAATTCTAAGGTTTTTTTTTAAATATAATAATATAATAATCTTTTTAAAATTTTAAATATGTATATTATAGTTATTATAAAAAAATAAATTAAAACTAACAATGTCATTATTATGGTCATTAATGTATCTATACACATACATTGGGATATATAAAGAATATTTATGAAATGCTAACATATTTTAATTCTACAAATAAAAAAGGACCATATGTCCCGTTAACCCCATGTTATAAGTCTCTAGTTGCTGGTTAATTTGACAAAGGGTTGATAAGAGATGTGGCTTTTTTTATCTGTAGAATCAAAATGTATCTCTAATTTATAAATATTTTTTTATATGTCTTAATGTATATATATAAAGACATTAACAACCTATTATTTTTAGTTTTAGTTTATATTTTAGAATAATTAAAATACACGTATCTAAGATTTTAACAGATTATGATATCATCATATTTACTGGGTGTTTGGAAGGGTAGTGGGAATCGTGGTTCCTACTTTTTTTTAGTTTTAAACAATATAAAGCTCTCACATGCTACAATAATAATAAAAAAAAATCGCTACAGTGTAAAGCTCTCATATGTTACAATAAAAGTAATTATAACCAACGGTTTCCACCACCCTCCAAACACCCTATAAAAAATCCCTGAAATTAGGCTGTTTGTTGTTTAAATTCAAATTGGTATCCAAAATAACGATTTAAAAACTCCCACAACTAAATAACAGAATTTTTTTAATAGAATCATGATTTTACTGATAAACTGAAAGTAAGATATTGTAATTAAATTAATAATATAATATTTATTAAGTCTTTTTCTATATCTTATAGGTTATATAATTAATATATCATTAAATTAATGATACTCATTATGTATAACAAATACTATTTTTAATTTAAGTCTTAGTATCATCATTCTTTTTTCCAAGACTTCAAGTGATAATATCATTTCTATTTTTTTGGTGAGAGGTAATTAAATAATGAAATAGTATTTATTAAGTCTTTTTGTATGTCATAGTTTATATAATTGATATATTGTTAAGTTAATGATACATAATGATAATAATATTTAATAACATTTATTTTTTAAGACTTGATGATACTTCCTATTTAGGGTGTGCTAATATTGTGAAATACAAATACAAACAATAGTACATTAAGTTAATGATATTCATTTTTTATTGCTTCTTGTGTTATATTTTTTTTGAAATTCTATTGTAAGCAATTTAATGACATGGATGATTCTTTTTGTTGTTTAAGTTACATTTTAATTAATTAAGTATATATGTATTTTTCTAATATCATTTTTTCAACCAATCAACTATGAGAAAAATAAAAAAATTTGTTAAAAAATTAAAAATGAATACATGATAAAGTCCACTTAAAGGGTATTTTTAAATTCTTAATATATGTAATAAAAAAAAAGAGACATATAAGTCATATTTGAAAAAAAAATAAATTTTAATTCGCTTCTTAAAAAGGGGTCATATTGTGTAATTTGACAAATCTATACTATTTTTCAATTTTACTGGTTATTTTTCAAAAGATATTTCTAATTAATATAAGCACATTATTTTTTTAAAGTATTTTTAGTTAAAGTTATTTAAATATGTGTAATCTAAATATGTGTTTTTTTAATATGTGTTATCTAAGAGTGTTTTGTTTTTTTAACTAAAAAAAAGGGTAAATTTGAAAAAAGGGTTAAAGAAAATTTGAAATTAAGTAAATGACCTCTTTTTTTTTTACACAAAAAAAGGGCTTTTTCTGAGCACCGAAGCTACCTCAGTTTTTTTTAGAGAAAAGAGAAAAATGACTATATCAAATAGAGGAACTTAACCAAGGTAGAAATAAAAAAAAAAAAAAAAAACTAGAACTGTTTTGATGCCTAAAAACAAAAAAAAAAAAAAAAAAGAGGTCATTGATCGAATTAAATTTTTTGAAAAAATACTTTTTTAAAAAAGTACTTTTTAAAAAGTCCCTAAAAAAATGGTACAGATAAAAAATAAAAAAAAATGGAAAAAAAAAAAGAAACAAAATGGTAGTACTTGTAAGAAAGCGGTCCACGTTATTTACTCTCTAGCTGCAAGGTCGGCGGGTACCCCCCCGCCTAGCTGGTAACAATCTTTTTAGCGAGGAGGGAAAAATAAATAAATAACCCTCTTTGAAGCAGACAAATATATACCGTACCAATTATTATTTAATGATCTCCAATATAAATGTCCATAGTCATATAATGCTACATTTTGTGCTCTATTTTAGTTTTTTTGTTATAAAATTTAAGCTTCTAAACTTATTAAAGGAACCCTATCAAATTTAAACAATTAAAACCTTATGATATTATATTTATTAAGTAAAAATAGTCAACACATTAATAAACTATAAAATGCTAAAATTTGTCAAAGAATGGTTTCTTATTCTTCTAATATTTGCGTAAAAATTTGACCTTCAATTCTTATGCACATTTAACAGGATCTAAGTTTCTTGCGAATTGTAACAAAATCAATAAGTAAACGAAACCTTAAAACTGCGAACCAATTCCTTAAAAAAAAAAAAATAAAACTCTCAATCAAGCCCCTTTTTCTTTATTTATTTAATTTGTTTGATATAGGAGAGGCCTCTTATCAACGGGACTAGGGTGAAAGGTTGCTGCAAGCACTTTCTAACTTGTTCGTCTGTCACCTTAAGACGTATGTGAATGTGAAAGGAGTTAGAACCTTTGATGTCCCAACCCATATGAAGAAAAGTAAAATAAATAAAAAATTAAGAGTAAAAATGAACTTCTCGAACTATAAGTTTACCACAAAGTGATGAAAATAAGAGCGTCCAGGCCCTAAGATGATATGATAACCTTACCATAGTCTTCAAGGAGAATTAAAAACCTTTCAAGCTAATCGCAAAATGAACGCTATAAAGTCGGTGAAATAGAATTATAAAACAAAAAATTCCCTTTGTTAGAGTTTTGCTGAATACGACTCTCCATGATGTTTCAAATCCCTCAGCTTCCTGGTCGTGAAAATTGGCCGTTGATGTGCGCATATGGGTCATGCTTGTCATAACTTTCAGTCCCTAATTGCTTCTTGCTGCTCCAGGCAAGATGCTAGCAAGAGATGGAACCCCTTGACCTCTCATTTCTTCTTGTGCTCGTCTTATTTCTTCAGGATCTATTGAAAACACAACAGATTTCAGATGGTCAGTCCCAGATCATGAACTTTGCAAACAAACCATCTACTGGCAAGCATATCAGCCGTAAAATGATCAATATCCTGATCGATATGCTACACGTTTGATTTTACTATGATAATGTATGACATATAAATAAGTTCAAAAACTGTTTTTTCAAAATCCTACAGCTTAAGTATAGAGGACTTACCCATGTTCTCCACTAATTTGGGCATGAGAAACACGACAATCACCATAAATCCAATCATCAGGCCCATCGGACTTTTCACAACTGACATTATGGAGAAGGGTTCCCTTATCTGGTATTACAAAAGACAAAAAGAGGTGAAAATTTGATGATATCAAAAACAGTTAAACTACACAACAAATAATGACGTAAAAAGTTTATCAAAGCCAACCTCGTAATACTGTTCATCTTTCAATGGCTCTAAGACAAACTCATGCAGTCCCCTCCTGGTCTCCGTCAGTGCTGCTTGAACATTCCCAGGGTTTCTGGCGCTAACATCAACTCGGACCTAAAGATTGCAATCAAAGTAAACACATGGGCACACTAGATACGTTGTAGCGTCACTTGAAAAAAATTGCAGATGGATAAAACTTACCGGGGAAAAGAAATATCCAATTGCTGCCACTTCAATAAGATGAGTTCCTGCTGGCACATTATGGCTTTAACCACACATGTTAAGAATACCAAGTATGTCTAATGAAGGAACAGCCACCATTTTACTTTTAAAAATAAAAACAATCTGGATGACAAAAAAAGCCAAAATATGATACAGAAACTTGAAATTCATATTATCCTTACAGAGATTGAAATTTATAAATTTTCTATTCTACCATAAGAAGAAAACTAAGGCATCATAGATCAAATTTAAGCATGAGTATGAATAAAGAGATTGGTAGGATACAATGAAAAAAATCCATCGGGCCTCAGAAAGGTAACCCTTTGGCCACCGTTGAGTATAACTTTGATATTTGATATTTTCCCAGGAAGACCAAATCCTTTAGCCCCAAAATCTGCTGAAACAAAATCATCAAGAATGTGCATGGACCAAATGTCAAATACAAATCATATGAGAAGAGCAAGGTAAGAGGGAAAAGGCAAGCAGAACATAAAACCATGGGACCGCTCTCTTTCTTAACATTCACTCGTCTATTAAACTTAATCCAACTCTAACCTACGAAGTTAAATATATAATATTAAATATCTTGTTTCTTTTTTCTTTGGCTGTTTAGTTAATTATGTACCAAGAACGGCTAGCTAATTATGCAGCCCATAGTTTAGCTAAGCATGGTCTTACGCTAGAAGAAGACATGGTGTGGTCGGAAGATGTTCCATACTGAACGATATTTCTTCTTGGTGACAGATACAATCTTTTCTTTAAAAAAAAAAAAAAAACAATAATAAGCCTCCTCAACGACAAAATTCGGACTTCCAAAAAGGTCTTAAAGACTCGAGAGGGCCTGATTTTAATCCCAAAATACAAGCAATATAGAAAAGCCCTAAATCCTAATTAAGCTCGACATATATCTAATCTGCCGATTTATTTTTTATTTATTTATTTTTTTTATTTGCTTGATTCCGAATTAAAGTTAACTAACTAGACATAAAATTGAAACTTTCAGTGACCTAAGCATCCCCAGATTCAGATTATTAGCTTTGTGAGGAAGAATTATGAAAACTTAGCACAAAAAAATACTTAAATACTGATAACAAAAGTTTATTTAAATGTTGAAGACAAAGTATAGTTGAAAGTGCACATACTAGGGATCTTCACCCGACCATGAATGGAGGAACCCTCACCGGACCTGAAAAAAGTAATTAACTTTAGAATAATCTTTCGAAAAAAAAAATAGAAAAGAAAATTACTGATACAAAAGCGGCTAGAGCGTTGTTGCTCTGAAAGATCATACCCAGGCGAAGCTGCAAGGGAAGAAGAGACGAGCGTGAAGCACAACTGTACGAAAAGCAAGAGAACGACCGATTTGGATCGAGTCCTCGGCGCCATAGCACGGTGATGTTCGCAAGAATTTCTTGTTCACAGGGGATTCGTCGTTTCCTCTCGGTTCTTTGTACCCTGATCTGAAGGCTAATGTGTGATCTGGTGTTTCGCGCTTTAAAGGTTTGTTGTGGTGGGAGTAATCGTGACCGTTCCTTTAACGACGCAGTCAATGAGGGGAAAAAAGTGTTGCTTCTTTCTCTTGTCTATTTTTTTTTTTATTTTTTTTTGAAAGGGCAGTGGAGAGGTTTCTTTTCTTACATTTTATTTTGCAAGCAAATTTTATAATTAGACAGACATATTGATGCTATCAGTAGCTATTATTATTTAACTATTAGATTAACCTTGTAACAGTTTTATCTGTTGTAAATTTTTAATTTATTACATATCAGACTGTTAAAAAATTAATCTAATACACAGATAACAAGGCATATTCGTAGAACCAAAATATTAATTCTATTATAAGCAGCTCTCTTATTTGGGTTGCAAACTTTTTAAACAGAGAGATTTTTAAAAATGACCTTTTGAGAAAAATTTTTTTGGTCAATGACCTTTTTTTTTTGGGTCAGTTTTTGGCCAAAAAAAAACTTTTTAGGCATAAAAACGGTTTTAGTTTTTTTTTTATCATGTTGAGGTTCTTTATCTTGCTACAGTTATTTTCCTTATCTTTTTGAAAAAAACTAAGGCAGTGTACCTACCTTAAAAAACGTGTTTTTTGGTGAAAAAAAAAAAAAAAAGAGGTCATTTATCCAATTGAAAATTTTTTTTTGGCCCTTTTTTTCAAATTCTTCCTTTTAAAACATGATTTTTTTTTTTTTTGCAACCTTTTAAAATACCTCTTATTTGCGAAGAAAACTGCTGTACAATTATTAATATGGGACTGTTAACTAGCATAGTAGCATTACATGCTCCAGTACGTTTGTTAAAATATAATTTTTAATAGCGCTGCTTTCTAATTCTTCTATCATCCTCTGTTTATCTTGCTTCTAACACCAGATGCATTTAAAGTTTTATCTTGCTTCTAACTAACACCAAAGGCATTTACACGCCAAAAATTTTCCGTTCCTACTCGTTTGTTATAATGTTTATAGCCGCAATGTTTCTCGTTTTAACTGATAATTCAAACATCCTATATAATTGTTAATATACAAACTCTACGTTTTAATATTCTGTTTAGGGGCAACGATAACTCAGAAAGCTGATTTTTTTCCTATCTATGACATACGTTAGGAGCGGAGAAAGGTGGCCGGTGAAGACTTCTGAGAACTAAATTAAAGTATATCCGTATCACATATCTAATCAGTTTGAAATTATTCGTGAAGATATACACTTGAAAATAGAAAGACTTGAACAAATGCAGGGAAAAAAAATAAAAAAGAAAAAAGAAAAAAGGAAAAAAAAATCCCATATTCCCCAACAACAACAAAAAAGAAAAAAAAAAAAAGGAATTTATTACATTTAAAGGGTTCAACACTCAAACCCAACCCAACCCAACCCAACCGTGGCAAGAAGACAAGCCTAAGCTTAAAGTCTCACACGAATCTAGAACCATATGTTACTTTCATGTTCTTTCTTTTCCTCTGAGCAGATGCACATGGAAGAAGTTTCTTCTACAACAACATCGAAATTCGCTAAAATAGAGAATGTGGTATCCGAGCAGAGTGGCGGGAAGAGAGTGGCCCCCGTAAAAGAATCAGGATTGCCAAACTAATACCAGTAGGAGTTTTTAAACAAAATGCTATAAGCCAAACTTCTTCGACAACCAGTCGGAAAGATTTGCTATTACAAACCCGGCAAAGACCTGCAACACACCACCAAAATTAGTATGTGTGAGATCATACATGCACGTGTGCAACTGGTCCTTGTAAATTATAAATTAGATGCAATTATTTTCTACCACATTATACCTGAGCTGAGCCAAGAATGTAGACTGCTGAATAGTGACGGCCGTGGATCACCATGTCGGCCACCATAGCAAGCGGGATGGTGAGCGACATGCCCAAAGTGGCCACCAGCGGAGTTGTCCATACAACACACAGCGCCCTGTGTAGAAAAGTAGAAGATTTAGATGAGGGAAGTTGAATAGAAGAGCAAAGCATAAATTAGTAGATTGAAGAGGAAAGGACAGAACATACCAAAAGTAGTCAGAGAGTACACTTCCAACAAAGCCATTGGCAATAACGACTTCTTCCATTTTGGCAGAGTGAGGAATTGTAAACTTGGGTTCGATTCCCAAGGCCGACAACGGCCAAACTGGAAAGACAGAAATGGTCAGGAAGCATGGCCAAATAAAGGATAATAAAGCATCCTACTTTTTAGAACACAATAAGCAATATCATAATAGACTGACAAAGTCATCACAAGTTAGGGCCAAGGATAGAATTGTAAAGAGATTGGTATGGGATACAGGCACTAGGAAGTACATTTCCCTAATGAGTAGTGCTTGGGAAGGAGACCAACTCTAATCCCAACTTTTCGTACCAGCAAATCTTTTAAACGACTATCAATAGAAAAATAACAACTTAAAGCTCGTACAAAAAATTGATATTAAAGTTGGTATTCTTAACATCTTTTTCTCTAATATGTCCCAAAAGTAGCAGCTCTAGGATTTAACATTGTAAGAAGATGCATCTACAGGCCAAACTAAAGTAGGACAAAGGAACCAAGTCAAATTGGGACATGAAAATGAAAGTATGAAGAAGCATTAGTATTTTAGAACAGTTACCAAGCCACCACAGTGCTACAAGTGTAAACAATCCAATATATCCAAACAACTTTTGAACATCAGCTCTTTCTCCTTCTTCACCAGCAAACTTTTTCAGAAGCACTGCAATTTTACAACCAAAACATATGTGCATATGCTTTTCTAGTTCAGAAATTTATAAATGAAAAAAAAAAAAAAAAATTGAAGAACAAAAAGAGTGAAATCAAAGTAGCCAACCTGTAAAAAGACCATATGACATAGCTGACAGAAGACCAAAAAGATCTCCAACGAGAGAGCGTTTGCCATTGCTGATTACAAATAGCAATCGTCAAAGTCAATCCAACTGAAAAATGACAATTATAAAAACGAGACATGAACTTATAATATATCGGAAAAGAACTATAGATATTTGGAGATGAAAAGAAATTGGCTTTCGATTGAAATTCATTCCACAACACATTCTTCATAGATCTCTCACGGTTAGTATCATAATAAAATCTAATAGATATATGCACCTCAATTTCTCCTAAAAGGGAACCTACCAAGTTGCCAATCACAATTCTTAAGAAAGTTCAGGAATAAAGACAAGCTTTTTCTTCCTTTTTTTTGGCTTTAATACAACGCATTTGATCAACTTAAAACTAGATTTTTTTCCTCTACACGATATGCCTGCTACGTGGGCCTATCTATATCTACAATCACGGCAAAGATGTATATCACCAATATAAATGATCAAGATACTGGATTTACAACAGATGGCAGAAAAAATTATCAATTCAATATTCCTATCGGTCCTATACGATAAGTACTAGACAATTAGAATGTACTAGAAGGTAGACCCCAGAGGGACTTTGAACTTACGCAGAAGCTCCCAAGTCAGTTTCGTCTGCAGCCCAAGTTTTCCCCATAGTCGTCATTACAACACCAGCCATGCTAACAAAAACAGCCAGCACTTTGGCTACATTCAAAGAATCTTGGCCCAAAATTGCTCCAACAAAAAGAGTAAAGAGTCCTGAAGTAGAGGATAATACTGTTGTACTTGCAACACTTGTACGAGCAAGAGCAGCATTTGAAAAGTACTGCAAACACAAAGCAATTTTAATAAAAAAGAAATTTGAAAATAAATGCTTTTCAACAACAAAAACCTGCACAAATTGAAATGCACAGGAGGTCATGGGAAAACCGAAAACCCATATGCACAATGGTTCAAATGCCCCGATACACATGTGTGAGACTCATTAACACCTCAGACCAAAAATCCCAAACTCTATAAGGTATCTGTCGAAGTAACGTTCAATATACTTATGACACCAACCTTTAAATCCGTTTAACTTTTTGCCTTAGGAACTTTGTGGGACATCTCATGTCCTGGAAACATTGGGTTCAACCTGTTTTGCACGCACTGCCTCATGAGTGGGAAAATACAAACATTTAAGCAGCACTCCATAACAATACCAGTCTAACATATAAATGGCACGATAACCTGGCCTCATACATTTACAAACATTTGTACAATCACAATGGTTGACATTGCGAGACGAACAACAGAATTACAAATGACACACAGAGCTTTCAATATTTCTGAGATATGATATTGTTGTAATGGAAAGTACTCTAAATACAGACCTGTTCGTTAGAGAAAATTCTACTTGACATCATACAGGCAACTATATTGGGTTTTCTATATGCAGAAAACTTCCATTCAAGAATGCAACTAATTAGCGAAGGAAAAAGCTTTAGATATAACAGGAGGTATGTAACTGGAATCAGAAGCACGCAATCTAAAGTGTACGAGATACTTGTGAACAAAGATTTTTTCCTTTTTGGGTAAAAGAGTCTTGCCAATACTTTCATAATCAAATTGATGAGCGCAAGAATCATGATCAAGGATTTCACAGTTAAGATTAAAACGTATGATAAAGAAAATAGCTTGGAAAGTTCCTTACTTCAGTAACGAACCAGATCGGTGCTATGTAGAATCCATATTTAGCAACTTCCTTTGCTGTAAGATGTTTCTCTTGTTTCAGACCATGTAAATCATCTTTGTGTCTAGGAACCAAAGGTCTTCCTTCTGCATGAGGTGAAAGGTTTGCTTCACTATCTTTTCTGGTCAACGTCCCCTGAAGCTCCAATTCATAGTTTTTCTTTAGTGGAGAGCCAAATCCACTAGAAAATTCGTTCATGCTTTCTACACTTTTTCCACCTTTTGAAGAGCGACGTTTTATACAATTGCACAACCAATCCTTAATGAATGCTACTGGGAGATAAACTACCATAAGAGAAGCTCCCAGATAAGTTACTGCAAATGGCTGCTTATAGTCCGTAAATATACCCTATACATAGAAAATGCCCGTCATGTTAAACATTTGGCATGATAAAGCAAGCATTGATCAGACAGGACAACAGCCAATAAATCACCAATGAGTATTAAAACATGACAAAGTAAGCAACTTTATTTAGAATTTCTTCAAGATATGGCACAAACATATGATCTCTTACTGAAAAATTCACAGTTTTCAAAGAATCAGACTATATGAAACTAGTCGTAAGTCCAATCA
This sequence comes from Artocarpus hirsutus, assembly GCA_946598075.1. Classification (NCBI taxonomy): domain Eukaryota; kingdom Viridiplantae; phylum Streptophyta; class Magnoliopsida; order Rosales; family Moraceae; genus Artocarpus; species Artocarpus hirsutus. The sequence goes on along the minus strand of CAMOHE010050580.1, from coordinate 7,898 downwards.
ATTATCACGTTTTTTTTTTTCCTTCAACGGTGACTTAGTTTGACCACCATGTGACCTCCAAGGAAAAAACAAATAAAAGCTTACCCAAAACAGAACTTTCATTGGTAGCTTTGACATGGTTTATATCAATAAAAAAACAGGTAAAGCAAAGAACTGAATTTTGGCACCTTCCACAGAACAAGCACCAAGGAGCAAGGTCAACTAAATTAAAAAGTACTGAACTTTTCTCCCCTCCAAATAAGTTTCATAAAATATCTCCACCTCATACAAATTAAAAAAAAATAGAGATAAAAATCCTTATAAAGTCCACCGTATTCCAACCGACAAAGTCACACCTTTAGCAACAAATCAAAACCCATCAAGCAATAGACAAATCAAATTCACACGCATTGCAGAAAACAAACTTTCCATCAAAATTTCACCGAATTTGGAATCCAAAACGCTCTTAACTATTAAAAAATACAAAAAAAAATTGAACAGAAAAAAAAAATTGAAATTGGAACAACCTGGGTGACTTCAGCAGATGTGACCCAGATAATTACTACAGCAGCTATGAGGAACAACCCGGCCTTGTATTTCCAACCCATCACGAACCAATCAAAACCCACAAAAAAGGGGGGGAATTGGCAAGAATTTCAGCGCGTTGCTCTCAGATCTTAGACGGTGTCTGGGATATTAGAATCGTCACCGGCGGGTGTGGGAGAGATCTGGGGAGGTGAGGACATTCAGGCGAAGAGAGAGAAACCTGGAGGCGGCTGGTGAGGGGGTGAATGAAGGTGAGGGCAATAAGGAATTCCTGCTGCCAAATATAATTAAAAATTAAAAGCCAACATGATTGGGCAGGAAGGAGACCGAGAAAGAGAGAGAGAGAGAGAGAGAGAGAGAGCAAAAGAGAGGGAAGAGTTTAGTTAAAATCAAGTTTGGTCATGATTAATGAGTTGAAGTAATTATTCCCGGGAATTTTTTTTCTTTTTTTTAATATGAATATTTTTTGTTTTTTTTTTGTTTTTTTGTTTTCCTATTCCTCGTTAATCCACAGTGTGAATTTCCTTCCCTTATTTTCCTCCTTTTTTTTATTTGATTTTATCATTAGATGTCGCTCTCTATATCTTGTATTCATTTAATTTCTTTTAGGTCTTCAATTTTGTTTCCATTAAGAAATGTTAAAGGGTGAAAAAGAAAATTAAGGTTAATTATATAATTTTGTTTTAATTTTAATTATTTCTTAACTTGTTCATTTATTTTTAAAAACTACGAGTATATTATTTAAATTTTAACAACTTATTTTAATTTCACCAGTATAAATAAAAAAAATTAGACAAAACAACATAACTATCTTTAAATAGTTATGCAAAATATTTTATATATTAATATATAAAAAATTATAAACCAAAATATCAAATTTAAAAAAATGTCTTAAGTTATATGACTTTGAAGGTTTTAAAATATTTTTAAAAATTAAAAAATATATATTTTATAAATAAATTAGATCTAGTGAAAGGAATTTTTAATGTTTTTAGTTCAAAAATTCTACAAAAAATAAAATTAAAATAAATTTTTTAAATTTAAAAAATACATTCATAGTTTTTAAAAATAAAAAGATAAATTAAAAAATAATAAAACTATAAAATATAATTATATAATTAAACCAATAAAGTTATACTTTTTTGGTATTTTTTATTTGTTTATTGTTAACGTGCGCATACACTTGAATTTGATAAAAGAGACTCGGCATCCGTGAGCGCTCCAAAGTAAAGTGTCACATCGGTTTTATATGGAAATATTTTGTTTTTCCACTTTTCATTGAACAAAAGTATTTTAATTTTTTTAAGTGTTATTTGGGTTTATCTCCCATTCATTTTAAGCCAATTTTTATTGAAATTCCTAAATGATTTTTATTGCCGGAAGAGGAAAAACAAACATACAAAACTAATAAAATAAAATAAGATGCCGCCAAAAGAGGGCACACACATGGAAAGGAAATGAAATAAATAAAGTCTCCGGCACATGCTTGAAAGTTGTAGCCAGATCCTTTCAACCTCTTCCGCAATTTGGTCAATTTTTCCTCTCTTAAAGATCTCCATATGATAATATTCATTCTTTTTCCTTTTTAATAATATAATTTGGTAATCATAGTCTTGTGTATGGAGAAACAGATGTTGGGAGAGCTTCCCCGTATGGGTCCGACCCGGCTCGAATCCGGATTAGTCGGGTTTACTCCCGCTAGAGTTGAGGGGCCCTTTATGTGAGTTCGTGCCTCTATGTGGTGGGTCCGGATACCAGATGGTTCACAAAAAATATATATATATTTGTTCATTTGGATCTCATTATTATTAATGAACAAATAAATAAATGAAATATCTTTAGAATGAAGAAATATATAATTTCGTATTCTACATTTATTTGTTTTAAAATGAACAACTAAAACTGATATATTTATTACCCATCTTAATATATTTGTTCATTAATAATAATGATAATTGTTTTAGTTGAATGCAATTGTGCCTTTATTAAGAAGAGTTGAACCCACATTTAAACTTTATTGGCAACCACATTATATCTTCGTAGATTCACGATTTAAATCTATTTAACGTTAAAAAAAACGAAAGCAATATTCGATGCAATGAATATTTGACGTATATGTTTTGCTGCCCCCATTCCCTTAAAAAAATAACAGAAGCAAAAGAAAATTTTATTCATTGCATCATATTTTACAATTTTCTGTAAAATTGACTGCTGGCTCCATCAGATTTTACAATTTTCTGTTAGCGGTAAGATATCTATCATTATTGAAGACTTTGAAAATGAAATGATTCACGCAATAATCATGTGAGCTGCGTTGATTAGTCTATGATGTTACATTGTTGATGTTAAAAGATGATGGACTACGCAATAAATAATGATGTGTGTTGTGCTGATCCTCCCAAATAATGTTTATACCGTCTAACAGACGATGAAAAATTTGGAACAAAATCACGACTATGCGAAGGCTTGATTTGATGGATTTGAATGCGTTAACGAACATTTTGGTTGTTTAGTGTCTTGATTAAAACCAATGGTGTAAAATTTCAGTGGTTAGAGTAAAAAAAAAAAATTATTACTGCATAAACTTTTATATGCTATAATTTTTAAACCAATATTTTTAATTTCAATCGTTTTCTCAAACATCTTAAAGGTACGTTTCATTTGATGGAATGACCATTTGAATGGAATGATAATTTCTAAAATTCAGCCATTTTTATGTTTGGTTAGACAAATAGACTATGGAATAGCTATTCAATTATGTTGGTTGAATGGTCATTCTTAAAATCAACCAATGAAATGATCACTCTTTTTTAAAATTGAAACAATTGAAGTTCTTTCTTCCTAAGTTACCACTCTTAATGTCATATTGTTTATTTTATTAAATGCCCATTTTACTATCCTAGTATAAAAATATATTTAACTATATTAACTCTACCGCAACTTAACGTAATTATTAGTGCTTATACAATATTTCATGCAATTTTGTCATATATAAATTATGATTATCTTTGTTAACAATGTTTATTGTTTGAAGATTAGTTATAAATCAAATAAAATAATCCCTTTAACATGTTTAAAAAAAATCACTTTCGCTTTCAAAAAAAAGAAAAAAATCACATAAGAGCGTATTTTAATTTTGTTTTGAATATTATTAAAAATTGAACAAAAAACTATCTTTGTCTAATTGTTATTATTTTATTATTTTATTCCATTCAAATTAATAACAAAACATAATAATCATGATTTTAATACTAATTTCCATGCTCAACTTAACAATTGAATTAGAATAAATCATTTAATCTATTCTAATTCACACTCTGTTATATTTATATTCCTATTTCTAGTCTTATTCCATTCTATTAAACTAGACGTGACCTAATTGTTTTAGGTTTTGTATGAGTTTGAATTGCCATAAAATTTTGTTTTTAGAAATAATGTATTTTACTCCGATCTTGTAAAATTTGTCAAAGTATCCTCCAATTTATAGAAAATAAGTCAAAATACCCCTTCACCTAATTCCTTTTATAAACTTAATAGTTTTGCTGATGTGATATCTCATAAAGATTACAAAATATACTAAAATTCTAATTAAATATATAAATAAATACAACAAAAAATAAAAAACATTTTATTTTAATTTTTCTCACTCCATCCCTCTCTTTCACTATGTCTCTCTCCTCATCTCTCCCTATTTGTAAATGAAATTTCAAATGAAAAAATCCCAATGGAACCTCCCTCCTCGGCAATCCCCCTAGTGTCACTGTCCCCCCATGCCCGATCCCCCTTCCCACGCCCTCACCCCACGATGACTAGCCCCGAACTTGCATCACCGTTTGCCCATGTGACCCCCTTCCTGCACAATGCCGTTGTCGTTGCACATCAAAGCCTTGCCTTCGCACCCCCATGTCCACTGCCTTGCAACATTGCTCTCTATTTCTCCCTCTCGATATGTCTCAATGTCCCTCTCGATCTATCTCTGTCTCTGTCTCTCTCTCGCTCTCTCCACCTTGATCTAGGCAGACGATGTGGGCGTAAATGAAGTGGCTGGCTGGGCCGATGGGTGGATGGAGCAACTGGGCAACACATTGGTGGCTAGCCTATGACATCCGAGGGAATGGGGCTTGGGCAGTTTTCTTGGCTAATTTACAGTAAAAAAGAGATACCAGGGACATAAATGGAGGGAAGAAAAAATAGAAAAAAAGTAAAATGTTTTTATTATTTTTATAAATTTAATTAGAGTTTAAATACATTTTTTTAAGTTTGGAATTAGACAAAGAGCGTATTTTGACGTGTTTTCTATAGATTGAAGACAATTTTGATCACTTTTACAAAAGTAAAATAGGATATATAGTTCGGGGACATTTACGAAAATAATCCCAATGTTTTTACTCTTTCATTAAATAATAATAGCTTTTAGTTCCAACTTCCAAGAAAAAAAAAAAAGAAAGATTATGTAAAAAGAATTAGAAAAAATTATATAAATGAACCATGTAATTTATGAGAATTTATACAAATGTATTATTACATGATTAAATTTGTGCATTGACGAGACTAAAGTATGAATTTGAGCACACTTAAAATATTTTGATATTTATTTGATAATGTCTAAAAATGATGGTATACTTTTTGGATAAATCAAAATATAAGGCAAATTTATGTATAAACTTCTTTAAGGAATGAATATTCAGCCATTCAATAAAATGGGTGGTTGGGTGTGATATGGTTATATTAATGCTCGCAATAACGACAACCTCACTAACGAGTTTCAAACTTGGAAGTTGGAAGTCTTTCGACTACATATTGTACCAAATTCTGTAGTCCAAGGATCGATGTAAGTCCTTATCATCTTTTTTTTTTTTTTTTTTAAGAAAAGAAAAGAAAAAAAAAAGATGGAAGTCCTTTTTTGTTATTTTAACTTGTTAATAGAATACTACTAATAGATGGATATTCTTTGAATAATTATTAGCAAAAAGAAAAACATTTTACGTACGATATAAGCTTCATGCATCTTATAATTAAAAAAATAAAGCTTCATGTATGGAGTAATATGTTCTCACTTCCCATACAACGTTGGAGTTTTAGATTGGCCATTTTTTGACATCTCGGTTCAAACAATAAAAGGCTCTCAACAGTAACTGTAAAAGGTAAAAAATTACAAGAATATAAAACTCTCATATGTTACAGTTTTAAATTAACATTTCTGTTTCAACCGCTTTTTCAAACATCGTTCAAGTTTTAACGGTTGGTATTTCATAGAAATGTCTATTTATAAACCCAGCCATTTTATACATCGTCATGAGCATGATTATGTTTTCCAAATCATACGAGAGAAACTTGTTATTGAACCAAAAATTAGAGTAACTTGTCACGTTGCAATGCGTCAAAAAGACTTATTGTAACGCCTATGAATTTTAAAGTAAGATTAATTATTTTAAATTTAATTATTAAGTGTCCCAAATATGATTTTGATATTAATTTTAGTCATTTAAAATTTTGTTGCATTTGTTATATTTTTAAATATTTTATTTTTGGTTTTAAAATACCAAATGACATTTTTGCACCATATATTTCTCATGTTTACAAAAATGCCCTTGAGCCTTTTCATTTTTTTCTCATTTCCACACACACTCTCTCTCCACTCTTTTTTCTCTCCCTCTTGCTCTCTCTCCCGTGGCTCTCTCTCTTCTCTCTCGCTCTCTAAATTTTTTTGCTGATTGGGCCAAGAAACGAAGTTCAAGCCACAAAATTCTCTTCAAAAACGTCTATTTGAGGTTAGCCATTTTCTCTCCAAGGTTTTTGATTTTCTTTTTAAATATTCCCTGTAATTTTGCAATCCGAACATGTTTGAGCTTAAATAATATTCAATTTGGGTTTGTGGAACTTAAATCAACACGAATCCGAGCTTTGTTTGAACAAAAACGAGATTTAAGCTAGTTTTTACATTTTTCTATTTTTCAAAATAAACCTTAGATTTGCTTGAAATTTTGTTGAAAAGTGTTTAAAAATGTTCTATTTTGTTATTTTATCATATTTAAGTGTTACACATGCTCTAAAAATTGAAATAACAGGTTTAAAATGAGTTTTGAGCTTGGATTGGCCGAGGTTTGAAATTTGGAATTTTTCAGATTTTGATAGTTTGGCAAGCCAATCATGAATATCGGCAGGCAGGATTCATGAGTTCGGTAGGTCGAATTCAAGCAGTTCGGCAAGCCAAATCTAGATGGTTGGTTGGCCGAACTGTAGAAGTTTGGAAGGCCGAACTTGAATGTTCGGCAGATTGACTGAGCACTATAAAATGATGTTTTTACTCCTAGTTTTTAATGTTTAATGAACTAGAAGTGTTTTAAAAATGATTATGATTTTGCGTCATGATTATTTGAGTTAAAAGACACACTGATAATTAAATTAATATAATAATATTTGTTGAGCATAATTCCTGACTTTAAATGCAATTTTTAAGGTTTTGAACATTGATGAAGCTTACGTTAAATTTTGTTTGGAGCTAATAGTATTGAATTTCAACATGAGATCGGGTATTTTCTATCTCTTCTTTGGTAGCCTCTTTTATAAATTGTTTTGGCCAAAGTTTAATTCTTAAATGGTTTTGAGAATGATTTCTATCTTTGATCTTGAAGTTATTATGTATTGATATTCTTTTAAATTCTCAAAACCAATACGGTGGAGTTTTATCAAGTTTTTACAAGTAAGTATTTATTGATTGGGTTAAGATATCTTGAGATTCAATTATTTTCAATAAGTATGATTTGTGAATAATTCTTTTCTCTACAACTGTGAGTTTTGAATAATGTATTTTTAATTGATTATTCTACTAAACCTTGCACTCACATTTTAATGTTTTAAAAACTTCCCCCCAAGGTTTGAAGAAGAAGGATGAAACACCCGTTATTTTAACGGGTATGATTTTTTGTAAAATCATAAGAATAAAATGTCACTTTAGTATTTTTACTAAGTCTCCGTAGTAAATATTTTAAATCTACCTATCACTTATATCTACCAACCTGGTCCCGCTACATTAATGCTCAATTAAATAGCATCCTTATCATTGGGAGACATAAAATTAATTCACCTCAACTACCAGGAGACATCGATATGTTTTCTCAACCATATTTTTAATGCTTCCTTTATCTTCTTCTACAACATACCCCATTTGTCCCCTCAATTATGTTGACATTATTTGCTAAAAGTCTCCGTGGGAGACATGATAACATTTTCTTTTAATGCTCATTTAATTCTATCCCGCTCCTCAATTAATTTAATGCCTATATATTCAACCATCACCACTCTCTTCTCAAGTTTCTCATTCTCTCCTTCTCACTTTAATTTCCAACTAAAAACATAAGGCATAAAGCTTT
>CAMOHE010050579.1:0-15260 GCA_946598075.1 Artocarpus hirsutus | reverse complement strand
TTTTACTTAACCTAGTTTTGGATTTTCTTTCTATAAATTCAGAAATAACATTTTAACTAATTTTGATCAAAATTCCAACAAAAAAATTGGACAACAAATTAGGGAAATAGCTAAATAATATTTGGGCAAAATGATAATTGTATTAATAGTAGTTTTTTCATTCCTTTGGTTTTTCTTGCTATACCAAACAAGAGAAGATAAAATTGTTTTCTTTTCACCTTCACATACCAAACAAGTAAAAGGAAAATCAAAATCTTTTCTTTCCCTATAGTTTTCTTTCCTTCATAGTCTTTTCTTCCCTCCTATTTTCTTTCTTTTGTACTAAACAGAGCATTAATGCGATAGATATGTTAATGTTCAGTTGTTATAGAAAATTCACTATAATAAAAGGTATATAAGAGAAAAAATCAAGTTTGCATAATGCTTGATTCTTGTCTATTGGGTTATTTTTCTAAGATCATTTACTTTCCTCAATGACATTTAAAGTTTAGAAATGCTAATGATTCATTGAAAATCAAAAAGTGGTAAAATTATTATGTATTTGATGTTAGGCAACATATAGCCAGAATGTGCGGATATGTATGTTTGTTAAGATGATTGAACACCAAATCATATTTTTCTAGTAGTATAGCAAGTTTTACTTAACCTAGTTTTGGATTTTCTTTCTATAAATTCAGAAATAACATTTTAACTAATTTTGATCAAAATTCCAACAAAAAAATTGGGCAACAAATTAGGAAACTAGCTAAATAATATTTGAGCAAAATGGTAATTGTATTAATAGTAGTTTTTCCATTCCTTTGGTTTTTCTTACTATACCAAACAAGAGAAGATAAAATTGTTTTCTTTCCACCTTCACATACCAAACAAGTAAAAAGAAAATCAAAATCTTTTATTTTCTTATAGTTTTCTTTCCTTTCTAGTCTTTTCTTCCCTCCTATTTTCTTTCCTTCATACTAAACGAAGCATTAATGCGACATATATGTTCATGTTCAGTTGTTATAGAAAATTCACTATAATAAAAGGTATATAAGAGAAAAAATCAAGTTTGCATAATGCTTGATTCTTGTCTATTGGGTTATTTTTCTAAGATCATTTACTTTCCTCAATGACATTTAAAGTTTAGAAATGCTAATGATTCATTGAAAATCTAATTTGGCCAAAAAGTGGTAAAATTATCATGTATTTGATCTTAGGTAACATATAGCCAGAATGTGTGGATATGTATGTTTGTTAAGATGATTGAACACCAAATCATATTTTTCTAGTAGTATAGCAAGTTTCTTGGCCATAAATGTGCATTTTAACATTGTTGTACTCAGCCTTTTTTGTGTCTGATTCAGTGCAAAACCCTTGTAATATGAACTTATAACTTAGATCTACAAGTTTGGTTTATGAGAAATTGAATGGTATACGATTTTATGATGTTAGGCCTTTTAGCACATTTTAGCTTCTAAGAGAACTAATCTTTTCACTCAACATAAATTGGACTTGAGCTAAGTAGAAACTATCATATACTGCATTACAAAAACTATGTAATGTTATGTTATAAAGTACATTGATTAGAATATTGTTATTTGGGAAGGATATAGATTGTTAAAAAGCATTCATAATTCATGACATTTACATTAAAACATGTGAAATGATATAAAAAGAGAATGAGGTTTTTAACTAAAATGGTGTTATGGTGTTTAATTAGTGGTCGGGTAGGCATGTGACTTGGGTAGGACCAACGGACCTAACAAAGGCTGGTGAATGCTTTGAGGTTGAAAAATTAAGATAAGAAAAGCCATAAAGATTGAGACTGAATACCAATAATACTTGAGGCTTAAAGACCAAGATGGAAACCCCTTATTATTATTGCATTGGCCAAATTATGATGAACATGTTTCGAAAACCACAACCCATCATTACCAGTTAAGTGCCACACTTTAACCAAAAAAAGAAAAAAATTGTTGAAAGAAAACTAATAAAAGAAAATGTCATATTGCATTCTCATTCAATGTTTATGTTCATGCATTAGTTTTTGCTTACTGAGCCTTTAACTCATTATAGTTTTTATGATGCAAGTAACAAGGTTAGGGGTAGATTGAATATACAGAGTTGCTAGATAGAGATTTGTTTGTTCGCTATATTTTGGATAATCTTTTGAAGCTTATTTTGGAACTCTACTTTGTCAAACTTAGGAGCTCTGTTATGGTTTTGTAAACTCTATATGTGATAATTATACTCTACATCCCATTTTGAATGTTGTATATGTTATAAATAAGAAAACGAGTGAAACAACAGTTTGAAAACTCTTTTATACTAAAATAAATATTTCAAGTAAATCAACATTTGTAATGCAAATAAAAAGTTAATACTCCATCCTAACTAAATAGGCTTTCCAAGAGCTTATTAGTTAGCTTGAGGGGTATTACAATTTTTGATATCAAACTGTAGGTTAAATCATTTTTGAAGACAAAGGGCATATGAACATATACTGGCTAGGAAACTTGGTCAACTGATGGTATTTCTTATTTTTATGATTCATTTTTAGCTTATGATTTTGTTAAATTATGATTGTGTTTGTTATTATCTAATTAAAGGAATAAGAATTGGCATTATATAGGAAGATATGGCACCAAAAAAGAAGATAAGGTATGATGATCAGAAAAGTGATCATGGTTTAGTAGATAATTTGATAAATTTAATACAACAATAAGATAGGATGTATGGGGAACAGATTAACAATTGTTGGATATGCAAACAACTTGCACATTATCTCATCAAGAATCAAATCCAAAATGTTCATTGCGCTGACCACATTCTTGTACTGCAGCGAGTGGTCTTTTGGATCTAAAGTTCCATCAAATCAAGGGAATACGAGGTTTCTATACTTTAAAGGTATGACCAAAGTGATCGTTTTTGTGAGTGGAGTATCTCAAATGTTCTTCGAGATGTCATCCAATGCCGGTGTCTTGCTCGTGACTTTTGAAACCTTCTGATCGATTTTCACTTCTACGAGTTTAGAATTCTGCTCGAGCATCTCTTTCATCATTAATTGGACAAACTCTGGGGTCAATAGAGTGACAGTTGGTGCTTCTGGTCATGCAATTGATTCTATCCTTTCATTTCATTCGATTAGGTTGTCGCTTCGATTGAATTCCATACGAGTACTTGTCGTCATTGTAGTAGTTGTCATTGCCAAAGTTGTCAAGGCTGCAGGAGCTGTTGGTGTTGTTGCTGGTGCTGGGGTCGAGGAAGTATACAATGGCTACATCCTTTCGATTGGGCTATACGAGGACTGCTGTCTTCCAGGTGTGGCATCTGAAACTGCCATTGTGATGTAGTCAACATTGGGAATGTGGAATACCCATAATACGGGTAATAGTAAGATTACGAAATCATTTGGGAGTTCTAGTAGCTGATTTGACTTCTTAGGGCTAAATTCTTACTGCTGAGTTGCTCCAATCTTCAGTCGTGCTCCTAAGAACTAGTTGCTTGTTCTTGGAGGATTTTCTTCAAAGCCTCGACTTCTACTGCAAGGTCTTCGTTTTGTTGGTTGACCTGGGGAAATGATTTAGTCTATTCAATCGTGGTATCGAGAGTATGCTGGTTGCCGACATTGTCAGCCATTTGAATCCGAGTCTAAGATCCTAGAGGTTGATGATCTAAAGGCCCTATGGTGGGTGCCAAACTGTAGACGGTGAATCTACAATCAAATGTTATAATTCTGGATTGGATTGTTCAAGAATTTAGGCCCTCAAATCACCATTAAATGGACCTGTTAACTTAGGTTGAAATTCAAGATTAAATTGAAATAAACTAAATAATACTATAACAAGAATGACACACGGGATTTATAGTGATTCACTCTGTTAATGAAGAGCTACGTCCACTGTAATTTATTAGAATGTTTTGGGTACAGATTATAAGGGAGTAAAAAGATATGAGAAAGCAAATGAGCAGAGTTTATGTATTTGTCTGTGTGTGTCGTACAATGAAACAACCATCCTTTATATAGAGGATAAGGAAGAATCGTGACTCCTAACCATCTGGTTGAGTAGGATAATGCTCTGTAAATAACTACAATAGTGGGATATGTGTTGATTGGTGATAGGCTGCAAGAATCACGCCTACCCCACGTTTCAGTTCACGACTAGGCATGTTATAACCGTTAGTTTGTGCTACTAACTGTCAGCTCGAGATGATCGATCTAGTCGAATGAAGATGGGAAACAAGTATGAATTATCTTGAGCAATATAGTTAAACGCCTCAACCACACAAGATTATCGAACTAATCAAACCGTCAATTCGATTGGGCTTCAGTCAACAAGTTTTGCTCGATCGATTCAATTAGTATCAACATTGGGCCACAAAAGCCCATTAGCAATTTGGGCTCGACCAAATTGCACCCCAACAGTACATTATAGAAATCCCTTCCTAGGGGTCGGGACCACCATGTTCTTCCTATGGACCAATGATGGAAGCCATAGGTCCTCTCTTCGAAAACCTTCTCCCACTCAATCTTTTGAAATCAAGGTTTTATTTTGAAGAAGACATGCATGAACAATTTTAATATGAGCGGCACTCCCTATTCTATATGACATGTTATCAATATACATGGCAAATCATATTATAATGCTGACAAGCAAAGCAATTAAGCAAAGCTATAAGCAACATAATAATAAATAACCATAACATTATGGTTCCACCCTAGTGAATAGAAAAAAAAGATTACAAAGAATAATAAAAAATTATCGATTCTTCATTCTTGAATCTTCAAGCTATATCCTTCTTCATGTAATGCCCATTTTCAAGTCTTCAATCATGTATGAATTGAATACTCCATATTTCCGGTCACATCCAAATTTATTATTTCTTAGAATTGTCCCAAAAGTAAAATTAAAATTGCATTGAAATTTTGCATCTCTTTTGGAAAAATTTCTAGCTTTATGCTGGCAATCTGATCTGGGTGATTGGCCTGTCGGTTATGATCCATCGACTTGTCGATCTTTACAAATTGGTCTATCGATCCATGACAAATCGACCTGCCGAACCAAAAGTTTGGCCTACTACTAAATCCACCTGTTTTCTACCCCGTTGATCGCTTGTCGAACTTTATGTCTGGCCTACCAATCTGTGACCATCGGCCTACTGAACTGGAGGGTTCGGTATGCCAACCGAGCAAAAACCACCCTTTTCAGAAAATACAGTTTCTAATACAATTTATCAATTTTATTTTCAATAATTCAAAAATATAAAATTAAAGACTCAGGAAATACCTATGGAATGCTATCATCTATCTTCTAGATCCGTCTTCTCCGAATGATTATTTAATTACAAAATTCTCACAAATTTAAAATTAAATAATAATTCTTAAATGGTGCTGATAGACTACCATCTAATTATATGAAAAACCTATATATACATTCAACCTCTAAGGAACCATAACCGGCACAAATTAATTAATTAATTAATAATTAAATAATAATTTAATCAACCATAATTAATTAATAAACATTCACCATATAATTCCATGACAACATAAATATATGGAAACCCTAAAGTGACAACTCTCTAAAAAATTAAATCAAGTACAAGAGAGATTAAGATCACATAATTTTTACATATAGCATGAACACAAACTCATAAATTTATATAAAAAAATTGGCTCTAATACCAATTGTTGGAAAAGTAACACGCAACAAAAATTTTAAAATTTTTCTATACTAGAGTATTTTTCAAAACATAAGTTTGACATGCTATTGCATAAATTAACTAGATCTTACTAACCTCGTATGTCAAAGAGCTCCTACAATCGATGAAGAGAAGGGCATTCCAAAAGAGCCTCAACCAACTGGTCTTCTTTACTATTCTCTATCTATGATCGGAGTGCATGTGGGCGCATGACGTAAGCTCTTCCTTGGTTACTCTTCTTCCAATCAATTGAGAAATACCCAAAACTACCATTCGTGATTTGTGAACAACAGCTCTCAGTGGAGTTTCAAAGACTTATAAAATAGAGTACTTACTCTTGATCTCTCAACTGATCTTAATAACCTTTAAGTCTTACTCCTTATTTATAGAGGTCATCCCTATGATTAATACTTATTAGATAAGGCCTCAAAAATTTGAATTTGGATCAATATTTGATAAAATCATGTAAAAATACATGATTAATTATCGTTCCGTCGATAGGCCAAACTGGCAGATCAGCTTGCCGAACTTACTCCATCGGTAGGCAGTTGAACCTGAAAACTGGCCTGCCAGACTTACAATAAATGATCCCTGTAAATCTTTTATTTTTCACCCCAGATTCTTAGGATAAGGCCTTAGTTTTAATTCAAATAACCCAATAGAGAAGTTATCTGATTAAAACAGGCATATCTAGATAATCTCTAGGAAAATAAATATTTTGGATAATTCAACAGGTTTATTTGAAATTAATTTTTCACAAATTAATTTAACCAATAAACAGACATGAATTATTTAATCCTATCAAATTTTAGTCAATCTAATAGTTTAACATAAGTCACCAATTTATTAGAAAAGCAAGCCGTATCATTACATGATTTATTATGAGCTAGCAAAAAGAACCTAATGGACCTAGATAGTTCAAGCTCCTAATAATTATGAAACACAATATCCTAGATATATATTTCATAATTATCAACTCTAACATTTGCCACTAAAAGCTTAGAGCTGCACTCTAGAACTATATAGAATTATAAAGCCCGAATGGCTAAGTCTCTATGACATATTATAATATATCGTATCCTCATAGGATATACATAATCGGGTTAAGGATAAATTCTGTCTTACCTTCTCGATTATTTTTCTCTTACATTTCATTATCTCACCATCAGAAAACTTACCATCCAAAGACAGTATACCATTAGGTTATATCTATGTATTCAAATGGTTAAGCACTCCAGGTTTTCAATTACAGGATAACGCATATAAGAGGATATCATCGACTTCTAAAGAGAAGCTATGGATTCTGTATCTATGAATAACAAGTCTACGCTATTCAAAGTCATATCTCTAACATATTGGCATGCGTACTAACATAAATTGTGGATGTCATCCTTTGACACATCAAAAGACATAAATCAAGACAACGGGCTCACTATTCATCTCAGGATTAAAATACAACATATATGATTATTTAGCTAAGACAGAATTATTAATCCAAATCTATTACACTTTATATTTCGATCCAATATATCGTCATTTATTACAATACACCAATGTTTCTATTTGCAGAGTCCTCCTCCGATGGCCAAGACAAACCATCTCCTGTTAGGGATATAAAGAATATAACAATCTTTACATGAATAAAGTGCCCAACTTTATTTCCTCGATTGTGGATCTTATAATTTAGACCGTCACATTTAGGATCATGTCTTCCGCATAATCTATCCGTCAGATGGCTGATTCTAAAGGTCTAGACCTATAGTCTTAGACTTTTGTTTGCTTATAAGAGGACAACAATTTGGTATATGAATCATAAATAAACTCTTTATTGATAAAAATGTCTCAAAAAACATATTACATTTTTATTCCTTAGGGCATATATGTCTAACAAGAGGTTCCCTGATAGAAATGTCCTTAAGGGGGAAAAAAAAAGAAAAAAAAAAAGAGAGGAAAAATTAAAAGAAAATTCAATTTAAATAAAAAGCTATTTCTCCAATGGAGACTCTCATTTGTAGTGCATGTTTTCAAACCTTCTATAGAGCTGATAAATAATGGACAAACGCATACTGGTAAAATAATTTTTTAGTACCCACCAGATCCACTGTAGAAATTGTTTAGAGAAAAGCAAAAGCTAATAAAACAAAAAGAAAAAGTAGATTGGGTGTTCAATTTTTCAAAACTTTTTTAGGCCATTTGGTATTGTTTTCAAAATAGGTAAAAATGTTTTTGTTTTAAAAAATAAGAATTTTTTAGGAATTATACTAAGAATGTTTTTAAAATTTTTACTTCAAAAAACATGCGAAAACATTTTTAAAAATTCTGAGAACAAAAACAAATGGGCTTGATCTTTATTTTGGTCATTGTATTATTTTAGCGAAAGAAAACTCTAGCACCAACATTGGGAGTATTAACTTGATACATACTTAAAATGTTTTAGCATGTAATTGATGAATTCAAAGTAAATAGTATACTTTATAGTTGAATCTAAAGCACATGTTATACTTAAATTTTCTCTTTTACGTATGATATCAAACTTTTTATGTTGATATCCATGTTAAATTAAAGAGACCAACACGAGGAAATGAAGTGAGATAAACTCAAAACAAGGAAAAATAGAACCTTCATGTCATGAGATTGTTGGAGCCTCAGGAAAAAAAAAAAAAAACCACTTGAAATGTTTCTTTTTTCATAATATTCTGACATTTGATTAATACGAAGCACCCTCAAAACACATCTTATTATACATATCCAATACAATAATTAAATTAAGCCCTTTTAGGCTGAAAATTACAAGGTTAAATTTTACACACAAGAAACCCCTCCGGGCCAGTAAATGCAATCAACTCATAAACATATACAGTCAAGAAAAAGAAAATAATAGGAAAAATTGAGTAGTAGGTATACATACTAGAAATCAAAGAAATCAAGGATATTGCTTGACATAGATGTAACGACCAAGAACAATAGTAAGATCAACGAAAACGCCGAATAGAAGAATTGATAGACCAGTGAAGTTAACCAAACGGGCTTCAGTTTGATGTCTAAGCCCAAGAAAATGGGCCTTCTCCATTAGGCCCGTAAGAGCTGCGCATATGGACATGAACAAGAGTGCTCTCCCCCCTGCCATGTGCCATCCAACCATTGAAAACTTTGTTGCCTCCGAAGCACCACCAACCATGAACACCAAAAACCCAAGCAACCACTGCCAAACACAAACATAACTTAGGTTTAAGGAAATTATTTACATATAGTTAATGATAAATTAACTTGAATAGTTCTAGGGATCTCAATTTTCATCCCGTCTGCTACTAGTTCACATGGAATGCGACTTGTCATCTATCTTCTTATTAGAATAATGCAACGTCTGAAGCATTTTTATTATTTTTATTATTATTATTTTTTGTTAACTGGGTAAAATCTATATATGATTAACTCTGCCTAGGATTTGCATGACAACTTCTTTAGGGGTGAACCAAAAATTTGTTTCAGTATAACATATACCAAATAGGGGTATAACTGGAATTTTCGTGAAAAAAAAAAAAAGATGTAGTAAAGGCCGTCAGGGATGCAGCTAAAGAAAAAGACCCCCTCAACTTTTTCATGTTTGCACCTCTATACACACTAAAATTATACACGGTCCCCCTCCCAACCAAAAAAAAAAAATATTTTTCTCTAAATAATGAAAAATTATCACTTTGAACCAAAGTCCAACTAATATCTCTGGATAATTAGCCAAGATCTTCTTCCTCTATTAATGTCGCGGATTATTTTGGTATCATATTTAGATGAAAATTCAATGAACATTGTAGGATTGATTTTGAAAGGGAAATAGAAATCATTTTTTTGTAAAATAATAAAATTTGTCCTTGATAGTTGATTAATAAATAAAAAACAGATTATTTTTGTTTATTAAGAAATCTTGAATGGCATTAACAATAAATTTATTACATAACATTTTAGGGCATTAAATCAAAGCATGCACGGACATATATACCATTTGATTGAGGTTGGTAATATATATATATATATATAGAGAGAGGGAGAGAGAGAGATACCTGCAGGCCATACAAGCAGAAGGTGCCCATGCCAATCCATGAATGCAAGCTATACATGTCCTCTATGTTTTTCATGTCATGGTACTTGAAGACGGCACATATCCCAACAATTCCCAGAATCATAGCTATTACATGCAATAGCATGTGCATAAACTTCCTTGTGCTCCTTTGGGTTGGTACTGTCTTGAAGGCCATCATTGCTGATCTTGAATCAAAGCATGCACTTGTTAGAACATATGTGTATGTGTGTGTTCTCACACGAATAGAATTTTAAAAAATGTAACTGTTGGCAAAAGGGTGGAGCTAGATTAGGCCGGGGTGGCCGCCCATGAGCTCAATAGCTCCATCTAATTTTGCCCCTTTAAAACGAATTTTATATTATTTTTCTGCTACTTGTACTTCTTGAAATCTTATAAATTGCATTTAGAGAGAGCATTTTTAAAAACATTTTAATTATATCTCAAGTTTCACTTTGAAATAAACTCATATTTCAAGCTTAAAACCCTAAATAACTCAAAAACCATTTATAATATTATGAAAACATATTTTTTGGCTCCAAGTTTAAAAAAATAAATTAAATTTTAATGCATTCTTAGTTCGTTCAACAAAATAGATAAAACGATTGCAAAAATAGAAATAAAGTTAAATATATATACACAGACACGCACACACACGTAATTATGTTGTAGTTTAAGTTCAAAATATTTTTTTATAATGCTCCTTGAAAACTTTTTAGTTCTGCCACTGACTATTTGGAATAGGTCTTTAGGGGTTCAAGTTGGATTAATTTACATGACAAAAAAAATGCAGGTTGTACTATATAAATGTACATGGGACAAACATTTCAACTACAATCACATAATTTCTTGGCAAAAGGAGAAAGGAAAAAAATAAAAAAAGGTTGCAATCACGGGCAAGACCTACGAGGCTTCAATTTTGTCACGTGATAACCAATCCTATTGGATGCACCTCGGTATTAGTGGTAATTAATGAAATAGCCAGAATTACGGCAAGATCAATTTTTCTTTTTCTTTTTTTTTTTTTTTGAGCAAACGTCTAAACGATTTATCATGTGTTGATTGATGGATTAACATATTTGTTTTATCAAGTAGAACATCCGATAATAAAAATTTCGACAGTTAACATAGAATATCCGACGTCCGAAAAGAGGTGCACAATTTGATAGGTTTTTGAGATCAAATATGACAGGTCATGCTATAGGGTGACTTCAATGAAATAATTATACGTACCAAAACTAAAGAAAAATAAAAGTAATTATACGGCGGTGTTTTTGACTAACAAATATGGATATATCCCTACATCAAAATGAAAATCATGCAAAGAAGGCCAATTACCTTCACCGGATAAGAAAATGAACCCAACAAACATAAGAAATGGATGAACCTGCACCAGAAATCAAAACAAAAATTATAATTAATAATATTTCAAATAGAAAGCTAACAAGGGCATGCAAAATAATTAGGATTAATTAAATTTACTTACATTAAAGACCGAATCAGGATTTTCTGAATCATATTCAATATTCCCACGATAATGAAGCAGCCAAACTAGCATAAGAATGATTGCCAAGACACCAAACAAGTGGGCTATTGCAGTCAAACCAGTTGCTGAACTCCTGTATCTGTAACTAGGATCCATGGCAGTGTTTGGTGGCTGAGCAGAAATTTGGTACAGAGGAAGACAGAAAGAAAGTACGTTAATTTTAACAGTTAAATTTAATGCTCATTTAGTGGGGTTCTTATAGAGACCACTCTGTTTCTAAAAGCTGAAGAAGAAATATTGATATTAATTTAACAATGTAACTTTCTTCCTAGGATTGCTTCCTTTGTTGGGTTTGGAATTTTGATGGGAAACTTTGTGTTTTAGCAAAGCATCACAAACAAAGCAGGCGCCAGCTCTAAAATTGTTCAAAGGATCTTTTTCTCTTGTCCTTAATTGTTAATCATATTTTTTCAGACAAGGAGTGTGTGAATGAAGCTCTTTTCCAATTAGTTTGCAAATTGGACTAGTGGGTGAAAAAATGGACTGGTGGATTTTTTTTTTTAATAGGAAAAACTGAAATTCATTCGACTAGAAAAGTATCATCAATTATAAACTATCTCAAGTAATGCATAAAAGGAACATACGCAAACCAATTAAACAAACATACTTGGCTGCTTAAAGTGAGTTGCACCATTCCCTATACATCAAATGTAGCAAACAGAATGGCTTCTAGCTTGACTAAGAGCTTTGGAATGGCTTAAAATCAGCTGCCTTCGACTTATTTTCTCCAAGGTTGCTTTTGAACATATTTGAATAGGCCCGTTAAATATGCTTTGGCTTTTATAAGTACTGTTAAGACAACTTTTTAGTGCTTATCAAAAAGAGAAATTTTCATGAAAGCCATGCCTTAAAACTTATTTTTTATGAATGCTACAAATGTTTGTATGACACAATTTAAATATATAATATAAGTAATAATGTGGCATAACTTTTTCAGATATGGCATGAATAATTAAAGTTTTTAAAAGTATTGCATGACATAATTTTCTCTATCAAAAAGTACTTATCGAGGGACTCACACCAAATCCTAGGACCCGAAATCGATGAATAAAGCCCACTTAACTGGCACAAGTGCTAAGATTACTGACGGTAACCTAGATGGTCAAGTAAGTAATAAGTCATCAGATAAAATACTATGACTCATAATCAAGTAAGTACATAATAATTAATTATTAAGAAACGAATAAGAAATTAATTAATTATTAAATTAATATAGGATTTTTAATAATTAATTAATTAATTATTAATTAGTTATTAGTTATAAATAAAAAATGTTAATGTCGGTAATCCCAATCCATTTAAACAAGTCAATTAAGACTTGATGCGCATAAGATATAACTCTGACATTTGTGTGTCAGTTAACTTAAGACAATACAACGACTGCAATGCAGCGGCTGAGGGAAGAGTCTTGGGACAATGTGAAACGTAGAATTCAAGCAAGTACAACATTTATTTTCATGAAGTGAAATTATCCACGTCTAAGACACGATCATGTTTGCATGCTCACTATAATTAATCCTGAGGCTCATGAAAATAAATTAATCCGTCTCGTAATAACCTCTATCAAGCAGGGTTTTATAAATGGCACAAGTTAAGCCTTGGATGATATTGGAGGGTTGCTCCCTGGACCCCTCCGCTTGTCATGCGGACCCGATATGACCACAAAGCCCGTCAGATGTAGTAAGCATGATTATGTTTTGATAATTTGTCACGCAATATTATTTTTAAAATGTTTTGTGAGAATAGAATGATTGTACTTGTTGAGCGAAAACTCACCATGTTTGTTTGTGTTGTAGAAAATCCACGTAAGCTTCCTGATCTGCAGCCTTGACTTGGCGTGTTGGTCGATTGATGCATGAAGAAGCACAAAAGGGATAATGGATATCGCTACACAACTTTTGAAATTTTGAAATTTCTGCAATCATGAAAGTCTTTGGAAACTTAAATACAAACTTTGAATTATGCTGCTTAAGACTCACTACCAGAAAATAGACCTTTAGCTATGATAGATTTAGTAGCGGAAACCCATGTTTTTGGTAGCCGAAAGTTTGTGCTACTAAAAAATTATGGAAGCTAAAAGTTTTTGCTACCAAAATTCTTTTGGTGGCAAAACATTCCCTACCAAAAATTGATAGCCAAAACTTAAAAATTTGGTTTCTAAAAGTGGACTTGGTGTACAATTTTGCTACCAAAGTAACTAAATGTTTTAGTAGCGAGAAAAATACAATCAACTACCAAAATTTGGTAGCAAAAATCCGTAGTTTTGGTAGTCAATAATTTTTGCTACCAAAAAAATTGGGGTAGCTGAAAAATTTTGCTACCAAATTCTTTTAGTAGCAAAACATTCTGCTACCAAGAATTGTTATTTAAAACTTAAAAATTTAGTTTCTAAAAGCTGACTTGCTGTGCCATTTTACTACCAAAGTTTGGTAGCTAAAACGTTTTGGTAGTTAAAAAAGCATAATCAACTACCAAAATTTTGGTAGCAAAAAAAGAGACTTTCGTATCTAAATGTTTTCGCTATCAAAATATTTGATCTTGAATGCCCTTTGGTAGCTAAAATACCCTTTAGTAGCCGAATAGGTTGGCAGAATACCCTTTGGTAGCTAAATTGGTTGTAGAAAAATCATATAATTTTTAGTAGCAAAAATGTACATTATTTGCAAGCAGAATTGTATGTTGTAAGCAAAACCTTATATTCTTCACAAATATATACATCAAATAAAATTAAAAATGACAAATTCAATAAACAAAATCTGTCATATTTATAACTCCAACATAATTCAATTAGTAAAGCATCCACAATAAATCTGCCAATAGTCATACTCGTACAAATCTATCTACTAGTATGCAAGTCCTATACAAGGAAAAATATTCAAGAAATAGGAGCCAACGGTGGTGACGGTGGTTGGTCTTTTCTTCTTAGTCTGAGGGTGGATTAAGTTGTTAAAGTCGTCTCTCATTGATGGTATAACTTTCTGCAATAATACAGCACATAGTAAATATCACTTGGCCTAATATACGTCATTATCTTTAGATATAATAATTGGAGAGTTAACTGCAAAAGAAGAAAGAAATAAAACAGACTAAACCATGAAACACAATAAGGCTGTAGACAAGCTCAGAAAAAATAAAATAATACCATACAGTAAATATCACTACACTCTTGAGGCAAAAAAACAACTCCATGTATCTCATCTTATATAATATAATACGGCAAAGGACATGGCAACCATATGATTAGGGACTTGTAATCTTGTTGAGAAAATAAAAATAAAAATGATAAAAATAAAATCACAATAATAATGAAAATGCTCTACACATTTCATGTAGGGTTTGGTGTCCTAAAAGCTGTGACATTGTACATATTGTTAAAAAATAAATAAAGTGATATTTATTATTATTTTGGTTGCTTGTATGTATTATGAATACATTTGTAAACATCGAGAAAATTTCATGATTATTAATATGACTATAAATTTAGCATATAAGTGTTATATGTTTAGGGAAAAAATTTATAGATAATAATCTAAATAGTCCGTAATAATTAATTAAAGTTTGGGATCTTTAATTAAATATTACAAGTGCGGTCCAATTTCATTTAGAATGAAATAGTCATTATCCGGACTATTAATGTAGAGACTTTGGATTGGAGGTACTTTATATAATGAGATTATATAGGACTGAACCAGATAAATTATGAATCTCTAATAATCATCCGTTACAAATAGAGTATTCAAATTTATTACTATGATGATCATGTATTTGACAGTCTTAATCCTGAGTATTTATTAGACTCCTATTTATGATATTATGTTTTTTGACTTGTATGGTAAGATTTGTGTAAGCACAGATCATAACTTAGCATCTTGAAAATATAATGTAATAAGTGGCTGGGAATAATATTATATAGATATGGAATCCATTCCTTTCCTATGGAAGTTAGAAAAATAGTTCTCT
>CAMOHE010050578.1:129866-159291 GCA_946598075.1 Artocarpus hirsutus | reverse complement strand
CCTTCTTGTCACATGTTGAGCCAATAGTAAAGAACAAAGAAAGAAAGCTGAAGAAAGAAAAGGGGAAAAAAAAAAAAGAAAGAGAGAAAAATGGAAGGAAAGAAAAGAAAAGGTAGGGAAAAATAGCCATCTTGCCACATGTCGAGCTAATAGAAAAGAACGAAGGAAGAAAGCTAAATAAAGAAAAGGAAAAAAAAAGGTAAGAAAAGAAAAAAGCAAGGAAAAAAAATCTTCTTGCCAAGTGTCGAGTAATAATAATGAACGAAAAAAGAAAGCCAAAGAAAGAAAAGAAAGAAAGAAAGAAAGAATGATGGAAAAGAAAAAACTAGGGAGAAAGGCTTTCTTACCACATGTCGAGCTAATAGCACACATCACTCACTATTTTATATAGGATTATTTTCATAAATACCCTCGAACTATGTAACTTATCTTATTTTGTCCCTTGATTTTATAAAATCGGTCAAAATGTTTCATAAAATATAGAAACAAAGCACAAGAAAGGAAAAGCAAAAAAGGCATTCTTGCCATGTATTGTGCTAATTGTAAAGAACAAAGGAGAAAACTCAAGAAAGAAAAAGAAAAAAAGGAAAAAAGGAAAGAAAACAAGAAAAGAGGTCTTCTTGTTATATGTCGAGCGAATAATAAAGAACAAAGAAAGAAAGCTAAAGAAGGGAAAGCAAAAAAAAAAAAAAAAAAAAGAGAAGAAAAAAGTAGGGGAAAAAGCCGCCTTGTCACATGTCGAGCCAATAGCGATGAACAAAAAAAGAAGGTTTGAAGAAAGAAAGAAAGCTTTGATGAAAGAAAGAAAGAAAAGAAAAGAACAAAGAAAGAAAAGGAGGGGAAAAAGGCCTTCTTGTCACATGTTAAGCCAATAGTAAAGAACAAAGAAAGAAAAGTGAAGAAAGCAAAGGGAAAAAAAAAGAAAGAAAGAAAGAAAAAGGAAGGAAAAAAAAGAAAAAGCAGGGAAAAAAGGCCTTTTTGTCACATGTTGAGCTAATAGTAAAGAACAAAGGAAGAAAACCAAATAAAAAAAAAGAAAAAAAAGAAAAGAAAGAAAATAAGAAAAGAAAATGGCAAGGAAAAAGGATCTTCATGCCACATGTTAAGTAATAGTAAAGAACAAAGGAAGAAAGCAAAAGAAAAAAAAAGGAAAAAAAAAGAAAGAAAGAAGGATAGAAAAAAAAAAGTAAGAAAAAAAGCTTTCTTACCGTATGTCAAGCTAATAAGATGCATCTCTCCTTGGTTTACATAGGATTATTTTTATAAATGCCTCCGAACTATGTAGCTTATTTTATTTTATCTCTCGATTTTATAAAACGGTTCATAATGCTCCCTAAAGTATAGAAAACAAGTTATTCTATCCCTTCCGTTCAATTCTATTTATAAACCTCTGATTGTTGACTTGTCCTGCATGTTAATGATTTTTTTGATAAATGAGTTTTAAGGTCTAAAAGTTGACATTTTAAAAGACATATATTAATTAATTAATAAAAACAAATCAATTTAAATAAACTTAAAAAAACCATAGGACCCCACCCACCCATCCTCCCCACCCCCCGATGAGACCACCATTTCCCTAACCCCACCTCTCCCTGTCACCCCCTACCCAACCTGCACCGTATCCCCAATCACGCCACCACCACAACGAGACCACCTTCCCCTAGCAAAAGCCACACCCTCACCCACACCCACACCCAAGATTTGGAATTTGATGGTTGATAAAGGGTTTGAGCTGGATGTTGGCATGGTTGAGAGGATGATGGAGACATTTTTTAAGACGAATCAATTCGATGAGGCATTGAAGGTTTTCAGATGATGAGGGTAAACAGGATGGACAATCTGGGGCTTTTGAGATATAGCCTTATGACCAAGTGGATGTGCAAAAGGGGTAAGATTTCTAAAGCTTATGTGAAGTTTGAGGAAATGCATCAGAGGGATTTTTTTTTTGGTGAAAACTATCTGGTATCCGGACCCACCACATAGAGGCACGGACCCACAGAAAGGGTCCCTCAACTCTAGCGGGAGTAAACCCGACTAATCCGGATTCGAGCCGGGTCGGACCCATACTAGGGAAGCTCTCCCAACACCTGTTTCTCCATACACAAGACTCGAACTCGAGACTTTGCTTAAGGGAGAATGAGCTCCTTGCCACCCAATCCCACAGGTTGTTGGTATCAGAGGGATTAAAGTGTTGATAATCTGACTTTGGGGTCTTTGGTTTATGGGTTTGTAGTGAGAGGCAGAGTTAGGCAAGGTTATTAAGGTTGGGATTGAGAAATTATATATAAGTGTTTACCTTGGATTGATTAAAAGGGCTTTTGAGATGGGGAGACAGTAGTGGCTTCATGGTAGGAATCGGCGGCGAAGATGACAACTTTCGGGTGGACAGTGATTTAGGCAAGCTATTTTTTTATTTTTTTATTTTTTATTTTTTCTTTTTTTATTTATAATATTTGATATTTCTATAGGTTTGATTAAGATGTAATACTTAATGATATGCCACATCAGCAATTTCGTTAAGTTTATTGATGGAATTAGAAGTCAGAGATGATTAACTATCATTGTTTAAGAAATAAATATTCTGGTTGATTATGAAAAAAATATTCTATCTTTTTTGACCATGGCATCAAGAAATACACTTTTTAAAAATATAGCATAATATCTTTTTTTTTTTAATTAAAGTTTTAAACATGCGTGGAAGAAATAAGAAAATAAGTTTCAAAAAACTATATGAAAATAACCAATTTTCCTACAAAAAAACCTAGTTAAAGTAAACAGCTCATTACAATTTTCATGTACAGCATAATGTATTGTAGATTGATTGACTCCTTTGCATTTTATGAAACATGCGTTTTTGGTAGAAAATGAAGGGCCTATTTGGTAGTGCCTTTAAAACTGTTTTGCTTTAGTAAATGAGAAATTTTTAGGACTGGTATTAAGACTGTTTTAAAATTTTTGCCTCAAAAAAATAAAAAAAATTTAAAAAACAAAAAAAATCTAAATGGACCCAAATGTGCATTTTTATGACAACTAATAATGAGCATGTTCCGAGCACATGCATTAATTTTACTTTTTTGACATGGATATTTTATTGCAATTTTTAAACTCTAAAATCCTAAATTTTCATCTATTTTCTATTTTGTCACCTTGAAACACCTATAAATCACAAAAATCAAACATAAAACACAAATTACTCAAAAATAAGCAAAGAAGCATGGGAAATTAATTATAAAATTATATCAAAATCAACACTAATCACTTTGCAAGAAGCATGAGAATTTGGAGACTACTTATGAGATAATGTAGTTATTGGATGGTATGTTTGGTCAACCAAATAAAAAGGTTCGTCTTGATGCCATGAATCTATTCATGAACAATAAGAGGAAACCTGGCACTCTTATTCGTACCCAAGTGAAACGATTTTAGATAAGAGAAAAAATTAATCAATAATATATTTATAGAGTACATATAGAAAAAGAATTTAAGAGTGTTGCATGAAAAAAATGTTTAGCATGAACAAATCTGAGAAGAAAAAAAATTCTATATGAATAAATTAGAATGAATGACATTTATTGAGGTAAATAGTAGTGGAAATGCCATTGGGGAATAAGAACATATACCGCTAGGGAAATATTTGTGAATTAAAATACAAAGCAATAAAAAGTTAAAAAAAAATTATGATGCTTATTTTTAAATAATGATATGACTTTGAACATATACAAGAGATTAGGGCAAAAACAACAAAAAAAAAATAGCATAAAGATGAGAAGAAAAAAGAATGAGGCAGTAAAAATGCAAATGAGGAAAGAGGGACGAAAAAACAAAAGAAAGAGAAGCAAAAAAAGGATGAAGAAGTAAAAAACAAAATGTGAGAAGCCAAAAAAAAGATTGAAAAGAGAAAACATAAAACAAAGGGAAGGAAAACAAAAAAAA
This sequence comes from Artocarpus hirsutus, assembly GCA_946598075.1. Classification (NCBI taxonomy): domain Eukaryota; kingdom Viridiplantae; phylum Streptophyta; class Magnoliopsida; order Rosales; family Moraceae; genus Artocarpus; species Artocarpus hirsutus. Next base: position 155,358 of record CAMOHE010050578.1, on the reverse strand, counting down.
AATAAAGATGAAAAAAGCAGAAAAAAGAAAAATAAAAAAGATAAAAGGGATGGAAAAGCGGAACAAAAGAAGAAAACAAAAGATGAATAAAAAATAAAAATAAATGAAAGAAAAAGTCTCAAAGTTATAAAAAAAAATGGAATAAAGGAATAATTCTAAGTAGAAATTAAATGAATCCTGGGTGGGGAAGGAAATTTTTTTTTTGCCTCTCTATTCAAAAGAACTAATTTGTTTTCTCTCCAATCTTTAAATACCCAGGTGGTGACATGAAAAAAAAAAACATTGATAAATTAATCCAAAAAAGATAAATCATATTAATTGAAATTGCAAAGAGAAAATTAAAAAGATTCAAAAAAATGTACTTTTCTATTTGAAGACTCACTGAGTCATATTTTGAAAATGGTAATATTTACTTGATCTTAAAGTGGTCAGAGTGGGCTTGAAAGGAGCAAGTTTGCCTCTCCTCTCATTTCAATTAAAATAATGAATTTTACCAATCAATATGACTCTAATTTAATATAATTTGAACATGTGATCTTACATCATAGGATTAAAATGAGTACTGTAGTGTTTTACTCTGTGACATCATACATTATCATCTTTTATTTATGTTATTACATTAATTTCATGTGTTGTATAATTTTGATGCAATACATTAAATTGTTTTCAATATAAATACTAATGATAATGTTATATTTGTTATTAAAAAGTATAAAAATAACATATTTGATGAGTTATTTTATTTTATGCTTCAATACATAATATTATTTAAAGTATCATATTTGTCTTTTGTCAAATTATTCAACCTTGAAACTTGTAAAAGTAAATTTTTAATATTAAAATAATTAAAAAGTAAGAATGTTGTAATTATTAAAGCAAAAAGTCAATCTATCAATCAATAAGAATCAAATAATAAACTATCATAAAGTTTAGTATGTAGCAAATATAGCATTAAGAATAACATTACATTAGAGAGTATTTTTTTTAATACTCAAATGTTAAAATTGTCATTGATATATTAATTTAGCATCACATTAAAAAAACTCTTACATATTATGGATTTTCACGCCATGCATAAATCAACTGTGAAAGCCTTTAATTGTCATGTAGGAGAAATGTTAATTTCATGTATTACGTGACAAATTGATAATGTATAATATAAAGGATGAAAATAAAATACACTAACTAGTAACGATTAAGTTGATATAAAATTTTATAACAATGTCCGTGACCTTATTTAATCATAGGTGTTGAAATTATATTAATGTGAGATTATGCTTGGTGCTATTAAATTAAGACAATACTTCACTTCAAAAAAAAAAAGGGCGCTCGGCCAACATGCAGGGCACTTGATCAGCACGTCGAGCGCACAACCAGCACACATAACAGGGTGTACATTATGGTTTTATTCACGTACTAGGCATGACTTAGACATCTAACCTCATTAAAGTATGATTAGTGACTATATTATTGTAATATTATGGTCAGTGACACCAATATAATAAACATAAATTTTGATACCCTATAATAATCCACCCTAATAATTTTTTACCTTCTCTAAGCGTTATTGTAAACAAAAGTTTTTAAAATTGCATCTATTAACTGAAAGTGAACACCACAACCAAAGTTAAGGAACACCACAACCAAAGTTAAGGTAACTATAACATGACTCTCCATAAAGGGTTTTTATTATTTTGACATCCTGTATCTTGACAAATCATAACATCACTTCCCTTCTATTAGGAAAACAATTAAAAAGATACCTTATCGTTTTTGAAAATATCATTTTGGTCACCAAGCACATTTTCTGGAATGCAAAATGTTAAATTTATCCTTTTTCATTATAAACTCCAAATTAATTACATCATAAAATGTTAAAGAAAAAAGTAATAAAAACTTGAAGAACTCATAGTTAAACGTTAAGAGTAAAAGAATGGGTGTGTAGCTGGGTTAAGGGGTTTTTTTTTGGAAAATGGAAATTTATCATTGACACAAATCATCAAGTACAACTTGAGAACTACAATCAGGAATTTCCTCAGGCCAAAAACGCTCAACATATTGAGTCATAGCAAACGGGCAAGTGTATGGGCCACTCTATTCGCATTACGAGAGATAGAACAACAAGTACCACCACCAAGCCTGTGCGACAAGGATAAAATATTTGAAATAATAAGACCAACAGGAGATAAAGGACTCGGTTGGCGGTTGGTTAATACTCCAGACCGCAAGTTGATCATCACTTTCAACAATTGGCCTGCGAAAACCACAATTCAGCATGAATTGCAAACCTTCTCTAATAGCTAGACATTCAGCCATCATTGGGGAGAACAAGCCTCCACAGCACTTGGACATAGCTTGGCTCTGTTAGAAAAAATGGTTAATAACCATTTTGAGGAGCCATTTTGAGGCATAATTTTGAGTAGGACCTATTTTATAAAAGTGATGGGTCTTGGCGTATTTGCGTTCTTCATCGCGAGAAGATCGAAATCATATATTTATATGCTCAAAATGGTAATCGGGTGAATGAGAAATTGATGCTCAAAGTGTGCCCATTGACATTTGAATTTGTTGGAAAAAATGCCTAAATGTGGAGTCCCACATCGGTTAGGCATTAAAACTTGACATCCCCTGACATGTATAAGTACTAGGAAAGTCCCATATCGGTTAGGCACAAAAGTTTGATATCACATAACCTGTATAAGTACTAGGGACTTTCTCCACATCTAGATACACAAAAATTGCACACAAAAATAACGCATAATTTTTCTTTTTCTCTTGTTTTTGAGTTTTTGTTCTCTTCTTCTTGAGTCTTTCCTTTTGAGTCGGTTTTGGTGAGTCATTGTTTTTGGTGATAGAGGAAGACCCTGTTCAAGTTCGCCGGAGGCGGTGTTCGAGTGTGCATTGACAATCGTCGGTTGTGTTGTAATCTGGGAAACAGACACCTCGTGCACAACTAGAGGAGACGAATCTGTTTAAGAAAAGCGTGAGCTACACGTGCCTCGACTATCGTTTTGTTCTAATTCGGTTTGAAGGTTGAGAATTCTATTGTAATATTTTATTCCTAATTTCATAATAATATTCCTTTTACTGTTTTTGCTTACTTTATATTGCACTTGTTTGTTGTTTATCTCCTATATATATTACTAATAATCTTAAAACAGATTCTAACTTCTGTTTGACGATGAACAGGTTCATTGGATTTGAAAGGAAATTTTTGACTTCTGCTTTGATTTTACTGTTCTAATTTTTTTTTCATATTATTGGTTAATGTCTATAACATTAAAAAAAAAATTGTTTGTTTTGCTTACATATATAAGCTTATATTATAAGTTTATGTTTTTATAGTTTTGCGGTATTTGTTTACAGATTGATTCCTGCTTACGTTTTATTATGCTATATATAATCAGATTATGTTTATGCTACAATAGGATACGTTTTGCCAGTTTGTTCTTGCTGACTATGTGTTTTATGGTCTTGCTTTTGTTATACTTACGATTACCTTTGTTACATTTTTTTACGCTTATGTTTATTTATTTCAACAGTATAACTTAAGGTTATATACATTAAAGTTATGTTTTTAAACATTTTTTTAACATTTTTATATAATAATATTGTAAATTATATATGCTTTAATTATATACTTAATGATTCTAACTTTTTTTTTTTTCGTTTTATACTACAAACATCTTATATTTTAAAAAAAAGGTGAATTTATCTTGGGTATAAATTCTAAGACTTGGATTCTGGTATTTTTTTTGAAATGACTGATAACATAAACGTTGTTCCAATTGAGAATGTTCCAACTGGGAGCACTTCTGAGACACTGATGCCATCTCCTTGAGTTCATGCCTCAACCTTGACGTAGCCTTGGTCGGTTTCAGTTCCTGTGAACCACAATGAGAAACTTGAGAAATTTAGTGGTCTGAATTTCAAGACTTGGCAACAAAAGATGTTATTCTATTTGACAACACTGAATCTGATGAGATTCTTGAAAGAGGATCCTCCTACTATTAGAGAGGATGAAGTAGATGCTCAGACTTTGCTTGCTGTTGAAGCGTGGAAGCATTCTGACTTTTTGTGCAAGAATTATATTCTGAGTGGCTTGATTGATGCACTTTATAATTCATATAGTCTGAAGAAAATGGCCAAAGAAGTATGGGAATCTTTGGACCATAAATACAAAACAGAAGATGTTGGTGCTAAAAAGTTCATACTTGGATGATTCATGAACTATAGAATGGTGAATTCCAAGACTATAATTAGTCAAGTTCAAGAACTGCAATTACTTATTCATGAAATTCATGCAAAAGGAATGGTAATTAGTGAGTCTTTCTAGGTAGCTACAATTATAAAGATGCTACCCCCTGCGTGGAATGACTTTAAGAACTATCTGAAGCACAAGCGTAAGGAGATGAGCATGGAAGATCTTATTGTTCGACTTCACATTGAGGAAGACATTCGTGGATCTGAGAAAAAGCTCTTTAGCAAGTCTGTTGCCAAAGCAAATGTGGTGGAGCATGATAAAAGCTCCAAGAACAAGAAGAACAAGTCGAGGTCCAAGCTTGAACCTAAGGGTAGAATTTCAAAGAAGCAAAAATTCTAAGAGAAATGTTTCAACTGTGACAAGGTGGCTCACAAGTCGGCAGATTGTAGGCTGCCAAAGAGGAACAAGAAGAAAGAGGCCAATGTGGCGGACACTATCACACAAGAAGTATCAGACATCAGTCTTTTTGCTGTGGTCTCTAAAGTCAACATGGTGGACTCTAACCCAAAGGAGTAGTGGCTGGACACTGTGGCCACACGCCATGTTTACTATGATAAAGCTGCCTTTGCTGAACTCATGTTGTCAAATTCCGGAGAGAAACTGTATATGGGCAATTCGGCTACATCTGATATCAAGGGCCAAGGGATGGTATTTCTAAAAATGACATCAGGCAAGGAATTCAAGCTGCAAAATGCGTTGTATGTGCTTGACATCCGAAAGAGTCTCATTTCGGGAACTCTATTGAGTTCACATGGCTTCAAGATGGTTTTTGAAGCTGATAAAATAGTTTTGTCTAAACATGGGGTGTATATGGGTTAGGGATATGTGAAAAATGGAATGTAGAAAATGAATGTAATGGTTGTTAGGCCCAATTCCATTAATAAAAATAAAAAGTCTTCCTCTGATATGCTTGAGTCTTCTAATTTATGGCATGGTAGACTAGGTCATGTTAATTATAATACTTTGCATAGATTAATTAACTTGGATCACATACCCATATTTGATATTAATCCCAAACATAAATGTGAAATATGTGTAGAGGCAAAGCTAACGAGATCTTCATTTCAAACAATTGAGAGAAATACTGAGCCACTTGATTTGATACATAGCGATGTTTGTGACTTAAAATTTATTCAAACTAGAGGTGGGAACAAATATTTTGTTACTTTCATAGATGATAGCACAAAATATTGCTATGTATATTTGCTTAGGAGCAAAGATGAGGTTATAGAGAAGTTTGCTCTCTATAAGCAAGAAGTTGAAAACCAACTTAATAAGAAAATTAAGATGATAAAAAGTGATCGTAGTGGTGAATATGTTGAATCATTTAGTGAATTTGTGCACAACATGGTATTATTCACGAGGTTATGCCACCCTATTCACCTCAATCAAATGGTGTGGCTGAAAGCAAAAATCATACCTTAAAGGATATGATGAATGCGATGTTGATAAGTTCTAGATTATCACAGAACATGTAGGGGGAAGCCATTTTGTCGGCTAATTATGTTTTAAATAAGATAGCCCGGAAGAAAGAAGACAAGACCCCTTATGAATTGTGGAAAGGTAGAAAGCCTTCCTATAAATACTTGAGAGTGTGGGGGTGTCTTGCAAGGTAATGGTACCTACACCAAAAAATATGAGAATAGGTCCTAAAACGGTTGATTGCATTTTTATTGGTCATGCCCACAACAGTAATGCTTATTGGTTCCTCATGTATGAATCTAAAAACCTTAAGATTCACAAGAACACAATAATGGAATCTAGGAATGCATCATTTTTTGAATATGTATTTCCTTGTAAATCTAAAGAGGATGGTCCAAGTTCATCTAAACGAACAATTAAGACTATTAAAGAAAATAGTCAAGATCAAATAGAAGTTGAAACCAAAAAAGAAGAAGAAGAGCCTAGATGTAGCAAAAGGGCAAGGACAGAAAAGTCATTTGGACTAGATTTTCTGACCTATATGCTAGAGGCTGAACCTCAAACTTTCAAAGAAGCTGTAAGTTCATCTGAGGGTCCTTTATGGAAAGAAGCTATAAAGAGTGAAATTGATTCCATCATGCAGAATCATACTTGGGAATTAGTGGGCCTTCCTCCAGGAAGTAAACCGCTAGGTCCTAAGTGGATTTTCAAACAGAAAATGAAAGCAGATGGAACAATTGACAAGTATAAGGCTAGACTTGTTATAAATGGTTATAGACAAAAGGAAGGCCTTGATTATTTTGATACTTATTCTCCCGTGAGGAGAATAACTTCCTTTAGAATGATTTTGGCGATTGCTGCTTTGCGAAATCTTGAAATGCATCAGGTGGATGTAAAGACTGCTTTTCTTAATGGAGATCTTGAAAAGGAAATATATATGAAATAACCTGAGAGTTTTATTACTCCAAGACCAGAAAAGAAAGTCTACAAATTGGTGAGGTCATTATACGGGCTTAAACAAGCACCAAAGCAATGGCATGAGAAATTTGACAACATAATGATGTCAAATGGTTTCAAAATTAATGAATGTGACAAATGTGTTTATGCCAAAAGTACAAACGATGGATATATCATTCTCTGTCTGTATGTAGATGACATCCTAATCGTGGGTAGCAATGATCGAATGATCAAATCTACCAAGGATATATTGAACTCTAGGTTCGACATGAAAGACATGGGACCTGCTGATATGATTTTGGGAATCAAAATCAAAAGGTGCTTGATGGACTCATTTTGAGTCAGTCACACTATGTGGACAAGATACTTGACAAATTTAGTAAAAATGACACTGGCGTGGCCAGAACACCAATTGGTATTAGTCAACATCTGTCCAAAAATAGAGGAGAAAATATATCCCAGGTAGAATATGCTAGAGTGATAGGCAGTTTTATGTACTTAATGAGTTGTACAAGACCAGATATTGCCTACATTGTTAGTAGTCCGAGTAGATTCATGAGTAATCCAAGAGATGACCACTGGAAAGCAATTGTTAAAGTACTCAGATACTTATGATATACTCATGATTATGGGCTACATTATACAAGAGATCCTGTTGTTCTTGAAAGGCATTCTGACGCAAATTGGATATTTGATATACAAGATTCTAAAGCTACAAGTGGATATGTATTCACTTTGGGAAGCACAGTAATTTCATGAAAATCCTCAAAGCATACGGTAATAACCAGATCCACTAAGGAATCTAAATTTGTAGCCTTAGATAAAAGTGGTGAAGAGGCTGAATGGCTAAGGCATTTCTTGGAGGATATTCCTGAATGGCCTAAACCTATGCCTGCAATATGCATACATTATGATAATCAATCTGCTATTGGTAGGACACAGAATGTGATATACAATGGTAAGTCAAGACATATACGTCGTCAACATAATATCATTAGACAACTGATCTCGACTAGAGTCATAACAATAGACTATGTAAGGTCTAAAGAGAATATTATGGATTCGTTAACTAAAGGACTGAATAGAGGTAAAGTTGAGAAAACATCAAGAGGAATGGGACTAAAGCCCATAAAAGGATAGGTCGAAACAGTGGAAACCCAACCTTGTTGACTAGAGATCCCAAGATCTAGATTCAATGGGATAACTAAATAGAATAGACTGAGTAGGATCACTGTGGAGGTTACCCCAACCCATTCCAATAATAAAAACAATAATACCTGTAGGGAAAGATTAAGCAGTTTGCTTTTAATGATTCTTATAAATCAAATATGATGGGAATTCGAGTAGAGTAGTGCAGGGTATTCTTAAAGTAAGAAATCACCTATGTGAGAGAGAAGTGGCGCCGCTTCAAAGGAGAATTGCTAGGGCTTAATTCTTTAAAAACTCTTGCAGAACCAAGGAGATGTTCATGGCCAAAATGAACATAACCATAAGAACTGAAACTGTGTCAAGAAAATACTTGTGTGAGGTATGTTATCGTTTACACAAACGGCAGAATAGTTCAAGGATATCGCATTTACTGGTCAGCCAGTAAAGTAAGCATACTTTCACAAGGGAAGGTTCAATGGTTAAAGCCTACCTATCCTATGCAGGGATTAACCATAGAACTCTATCACCATGTAGTGTCTTTGTTTTCTCTTATCGTCAATCAATTTTATTCATGTGGGGGATTGTTAGAACAAATGGTTAATAACCATTTTGAGGAGCCATTTTGAGGCATAATTTTGAGTGGAACCCACTTTATAAAAAGTGATAGGTCTTGCAGATTTGCGTTCTCCGTTGCAAGAAGATCAAAATCATATATTTATATGCTCAAAATGGCAATCGGGTGACTGAGAAATTGATGCTCAAAGTATGCCCATTAACATTTGAATTTGTTGAAAAAAATGCCTAAATGTGGAGTCCTACATCGGTTAGGTATTAAAACTTGACATCCCCTGACATGTATAAGTACTAGCAAAGTCCCACATTGGTTAGGCATAAAAGTTATCCCCTGACCTATATAAGTACTAGGGACGTTTTACACATCTAGATATACAAAAAATTGCACACAAAAATAATACATAGTTTTTCTTTTTCTCTTGTTTTCGAGTTTTTGTTCTCTTCTTCTTGAGTCTTTCCTTTTGAGTCAATTTTGGCAAGTCGTCATTTTTGGTGATAGAGGAAGACGCTGTTCAAGTTCGCCAGAGGCGGTGTTTGAGTGTACATTGACTATCATCGGTTGTCGTTGTATCTTGGAAAACAGACATTCGTCGAATCCTCGTACACAACTAGAGGGGACGAATCTATTTTAAGGAAAGCGTGAGCTACACGTGCCTTGACTATAATTTTGTTTTAATTTGGTTTGAAGGTTGAGAATTCTATTGTAATATTTTATTCCTAATTTCATAATAATATTTCGTCTACTATTTTTTTTTACTTTGTATTGCACCTATTTGTTGTTTATCTCCTATATATATTACTAACAGGCTCTTAGTACAAAACCATCTATATCTCGAAGAGTGGCCCCTACACCAACTCGGTTAACATCTGATTGCACAGAAGCATCAACATTTAACTTGGTAGAGCCTTCCGGGGGAGCATTCCATCGCTAAGGCCTGAATGCATGCATTATCAGATGGAGTTATCACTCAACTTCTAATTCCAAGTGAAGGAAACCAAGAGTACCAGAGAGAGATTTTTTGGAATTTTATCAAGAAGAGTTATATTTGTTCCCACTGAGTTTATTAATGTCCACATTTTTTATATTAGCGATTTTTTATAAATTGCTTTAATTACCAAAATTTAAATAATTAAGAGTAGATAATTACCATGACTAATGTTTTTAATTAAAATACACCCTCCATTTCCCAATAGTGGGCTTCTCAAATATTTTCGAGATCCCTTAAAAAAATTAAGGTTCTGTGTTAATTATAATTTCAATTATTCTTCTATTTTTTGTTCGTCTCTTTCCCCATATTATATCCATCTTCATTGTATATTCTACAACTTAGAATAAACTTATTTTCTACAAAAAAACTTAGAATTAAAAATTTCTCGTACCTTTCTTTTCATTAATTTGGTAATGATAATGATAACAGATTTATAATATTAAATTAAATGTGCTACATTAAACTATCGTTTTGTTGTTTAATTTTATGTTTTCTTTAATTTGAAAATTTTCATTTAAGTCCCAGGAATTTTTTTTAGAAGTTTTATTAAACTTTTAAACTTTTTATTTAATTTATTAAAAACTGCTAACCTCTACATAGGGGCGTTACAATGAAAAAAGGTCTTCCTGTCATGTATCGAGCTAATAGAAAAGAACAAAGAAAGAAAAAACTAAACAAAGAAAGGGGAGGGGAAGAGCAGGGAAAGGGAAAGGAAAGCACAAGAAAGGAAAGCAAAAAAGACATGCTTGCCACATGTTGTGCTAATAGTAAAGAACGAAGGAGAAACCTCAAGGAAAAAAAAAGGGGGAAAAAAGGAAAGAAGGAAAGAAAAGAAGAAAAAAAGTAGGACAAAAAGAGGTATTCTCGTCATATGTTGAGCTATTAATAAAGAACAAAGGAAGAAAGCTAAAGAAAGGAAAGCAAAAAAAAAAAAAAAAAGTAAGAAAGAAAAAAAGGAAAAGAAAGAAGCAGGGGAAAAAAGCCTTCTTGTCACATGTCAAGATAATAGTAAAGAACAAAGAAAGAAAGCTTCAAAGAAAGAAAGAAAGAAAAGAGAAGAAAAAAAAAAGTAAGGGAAAAAGCCTTCTTATCACATGTCGAGCCAATAGTCAAGAACAAAGAAAGAAAAGGAAAAAAAAAAAAGAGAGAAAAATGGAAGGAAAGAAAAGAAAAGGCAGAGAAAAAAAGGCCTTCTTGCCACATATCAAGCTAATAGTAAAGAACGAAGGAAGAAAGCTAAATAAATAAAAGAAAAAAAGAAAGTAAGAAAAGAAAAAAGCAAGGAAAAAAAAAACCTTCTTGCCAAGTGTCGAGTAATAGTAAAGAATAAAGGAAGAAAGTCAAAGAAAAAAAAAGAAAAAAAGAAAGAAAAAAAGAAGGATAGAAAAGAAAAAAGTAGGGAAAAAGGCTTTCTTACAACATGTTGAGCTAATAGGAAGTATCACTCACTGTTTTATATAGGATTATTTTCATAAATACCCCCAAACTATGTAACTTATTTTATTTTGTCCCTCGATTTTGTAAAATTGATCAAAATGCTCCTTGAAATATAGAAGGAGAGCACAAGCAAGGAAAAGCAAAAAAAGGATTCTTGCCACGTATTGTGCTAATAGTAAAGAACGAAGGAGAAAGCTCAAGAAAGAAAAAGAAAATAAGGAAAGAAGGAAAGAAAAGAAGAAAAAAAGCAAGAAAAGAAGAAAAAAAGCAAGAAAAAAATGGTCTTATTGTCATATGTTGAGCGAATAATAAAGAACAAAGGAAGAAAGCTGAAAAAAGGAAATCAAATAAAAAAAAAAGAAAGAAAGAAAAGAAAGAGAAGAAAAAAGTTGGAGAAGAAAGCCTCCTTGTTACATGTCGAGCCAAGAGTACAGAACAAAGAAAGCAAGCTTTGAAGAAAGAAAGAAAAGAGAAGAAAAGAAAAAAGAAGGGGAAAAAAGCCTTCTTGTCACGTGTTGAGCCAATAGTAAAGAACAAAGAAAGAAAACTGAAGAAAGAAAAATGAGAAAAAAAAAAGAAAGAAAGAAAGAGGGAAAGAAAAGAAAAAGTAGCGAAAAAATGCCTTCTTGTCACTTGTCGAGCTAATAGTAAAAAATAAAGAAAGAAAGCTAAATAAAAAAAAAAAGAAAGAAAGGAAGAAAGGATAAAAGCAAGGAAAAAGAATCTTTATGCCACAAGTTGAGTAATAGTAAAGAACGAAAGAAGAAAGCAAAAGAAAGAAAAGGAAAAAAAAAAAAAAAAAGAAAGAAGAAAAGAAGGATGGAAAAGAAAAAAGTAAGAGAAAATGCTTTCTTACCCTATGTCATGCTAATAGGATGCATCACTCCCTGTTTTACATAAGGTTATTCTCATAAATGTCTTCGAATTATTTACCTTATATTATTTTGCCCTTAGATGTTGTAAAACTGTTCAAAATGCTCCTATGAAGTATAGAAAACAAGCCAATTTATCCATTTTATTCAATTCTATTTATAAATCTACCAGATTGCTGACTTGTGGTCTATGTGAATGATTTTTTTGATAAATGAGTTTTAAGGTCTAAAAATTGACATTTTAAAACATATATAATAATTGCTCACCAAAAAATATATATATAATAATTAATTAATAAAATGAATCAATTTAAACAAACTTAAAAAAAAACCCACAACAACATTTTCCCACACACCACCCACCTATCCTCCCCACCCCCGATGAGACCACCATTTCCTCAGCCCCACCTCTCCCTGTTGTCCCCCACCCAACCTGCAGCGCATCCCCAGTCGCGCCACCAACACAACGAGACCACCCTCCCCCAGCAAAAGCCATACCCTCACCCACACCCAAGATTTGGAATTTGATGGTTGATGAAGGTTTGAGCTGGACGCCGGCGCGGTTGAGAGCATGATGGAGACATTTTTTAAGATGAATTGGTTCGATGAGGCATTGAAGGTTTTCAAATGATGAGGGTAAACAGGATGGACGATTTGGGGCTTTTGAGATATAGCCTTGTGATCAAGTGGCTGTGCAAAAGGGGTAAGATTTCTCAAGCTTATGTGATGTTTGAGGAAATGCATCAGAGGGATTAAAGTGTTGATAATTTGACTTTGGGGTCTTTGGTTTATGGGTTTGTAGTGAGAGGCAGACTCAGGCAGGGTTATTAAGGTTGGGATTGAGGAACCATATATAAGTGTCTTATCTTGGATGATTAAAAGGGCTTTTGAGATGGGCAGATGGTGGTGGCTTCGTGGCAAGAATTGGCCGTGACGACAACACTACAGGGTGGATAGTGATTTAGGCAAGCTATTTTTTATTTTCAATATTTGATAATTCTATAGGTTTGATTAAGTTCTAATACCTTTGAGTAATTGTTAATGATATGCCACGTCAACAATTCCGTTAAGTTTTTCAATGGAATTAGATAGAGGGTGGCCCCTACACCAACTCGGTTAACATCAGATTCAACATAAGCATCAACATTTAACTTAGTAGAGCCTTCCGGGGGAGCATTCCATCGCTAAGGCCTGAATGTGTGCATTATCAGATGGAGTTATCACTCAACTTCTAATTCCAAGAGAAGGAAACCAAGAGTGCCAGAGAGAGATTTTTTGGAATTTTATCAAGAAGAGTTATATTTGTTCCCACCGAGTTTATTACTGTCCACATATTTTATATTAGTGATTTTTTATAAATTATTTTAATTACCAAAATTTAAATAATTAAGAGTAGATAATTACCATGACTAATGTTTTTGATTAAAATACACCCTCCATTTCCCAATAGTGGGCTTCTCAAATATTTTCGAGATCCTCTAAAAAAAAATTAAGATTCTTCGTTAATTATAATTTCAATTATTCTTCTATTTTTTGTTCGTCTCTTTCCCCATATTATATCCATCTTCATTGTATATTCTACAAATCAGAATTAAAATATTTTGTACAAAAAAACTCAGAATTAAAAATTTCTCGTACCTTTCTTTTCATTAATTTGGTAAATTTGAACTCACAAATTTCAAATATACCTGCAAGCTGCTACTTATATATGTAATTATGTATAACTACTAGCAAAAGCTTTTAGATTTTTCTTTCTGAATTATTGACAGTAACTAACTTCGATGGCTAACCCAACTTTCTGTTATTGAAGAAACTACAAAACCATAAAATCTGTTGACAATTTTTTTCACCTTATATTGAGCATTGTATGGGACTTTGGGTGAATAAAGTAAAGAATTTTAAAAGAACATGAAAAAAGAACAGAGTGAAATTCGTAAAAAAGAGAATGGGTAAATAGGTTGGAAGATTATCAACATTTTTCTAAAATGAAATTAAGCATGTGATTTTTGTGCATTTGGGAGAATAACATAAAATTTAAAAAGAAAATGGAAAAGAATATAGTGAAATTCTTTAAAAAGAGCATGGTAAATAGCTGACATGGTATTTTGGTTAATAAATAATAAACCAAGTCAAACAAAGAGGTACTAATAAACAAAAATAATTTGCAAGGTTGGTCCTTAACTCTTTAATAGATAATATTTTAGTCCCTCTTTTTTTAATTTTTGCAAAAACAATCCTCAACTCTCATATCGTTGACAATTAAGCCTTTTCTATTACCATCCGTCAATTTTCTAACGGTTTTAAGCACATGCTCATCACATGTTTATTTTTTACATTCAAAAGACACAAATAGCCTCTTAAAACTTAAGATCAATTTAAAAATTATATTAAAAAAAAAAAAACACACACACACACACACACACAATTAAGGTCAGGTCCGTTGCAGTCGGGAGGTTGTTGTCCTTAAAAATAGAGATCTTTCCACAAATCCAAGTGGTTATTCAAGGTCAGTCCTTTTTAGTATTTCTCTCAGTTTTCTATATGATTTTTTGTGACTTTCATCGTCTTTGGTTCCTGTGCTCATTTCCTCTTTCTATTCCTTTTTTTTTTTTTTTTTTTTTTTTAATTGGAGCTCCTTGTTTAAGAAAAACTCTATTTGTTCTCATGTGCAATGTGTCTGCAGGTTCTATCTCCAAATACACATTCATCGCTTCTCCGAAAACCCAGATGGTAAAATGCCCTTGCAAGCTAAACAATGTTGATCTCTCTCTTCCTCTTTGTCGCTTAATTCGCAATGTGAAGGTGAAAGGGCCATTAATCGTGGGTAGTGATGGCAAACCTTGATGTTCAGACATTTTCTTTTAATTTTTGTTACATTATTCGCGACATTTTCTTTTAATTTTTGTTACATTATTCGCTGATTTATATGAAAAGTACTCTTGTTTAACCGTGTTATAAAAAGCACTATTTACAAAACAGTTAGTCTCAATCTAAAAAGTGTATTGTAAACTAAACTAAATCCTACTGTTTTATGAGTAATAAAATTTTAACCCATAAGATTGAAAATAATTTTTTTATATAAATTATTATTATTTAGCGATAAATCCCTTCTATAATGGAGCATATGTTTCCAAGCGATATAGACACTTAACGGAAATAGACGAAAAGGATTTTATTGTTCACAAATTAAAAATTTAAAGATCGTTTCCTCAAAATTAAAAGATGATAAACCAATATGTCATCTATTAAAGTTAAATGGTCAACAATGCAAATTACTCGATAAACAAAGCCGATCCAGGCTTTCTGTTTTTTATTTTAATCTTCTGCCCTCTACCCTGGGTCTGCCCGCCCGTTAGCAGGTTCCATATGTTCCCACTACTTTTTTTGTTTTTTGGTAAAATGTTCCCCGCTACTTTACTCACTAAAACCCGAGCCCATTACCAACGGATGAGATTAAGGGTGTGTTTAGCAAAAGTGATGAGAACTATTTTTTCAGTTATAAACAGTATAAAGCTCTCACATATTACAGTAATAATAATAAAAAAAAAATTACTACAGTGTAAAACTCGTATATGCTACAATAAAAACGGTTCTAACCAACCGTTCCCACCACCCTTCCAAACATTCTATAATTTAGATTTTAACTCAAAGGTTAAAATAGGCCACAGGTACAGCCAAAAAAATAGGATGTTCCGCAGCTTCTTCCGGCATCATTATCGCTTCATGGTTCATTACTATCTCAATGAGCGCCGCCACAATCGAACTTTCTTTTACTTTTGATTTTAAATTTCTTTTTCTTTTTTTTACATTTCATAAATCATAGGTTGGTTGTTGAAATGCTAGCTATAAACACGTTTTTTCTGCTTTTCCTAACCATTAGCCAATGAGGAGAAAACACGTATCAAAATAATAATAATTAAATGAAGCTGCGTTAAACCCTACGTAACAAAATAGATAAACTCTATATATAACTCTTTGATTTTCCTAGAAAAGAACGTGACCGCTCTCTATCCTTCTTCGTCCGCTATACTTTTGTCTAATTGCACGGCCAACAATGTTGGACGAGGATCTCTATTCTGATCTAGCCGACAAAATGTCGATCGATTTGGAAGCCACTGGTGGCGACGGCGGTGACGATGATAAAGAATCCTGCGTGATGACATCGGCCTTGCAAGACTATTCCATCAATGACATGAGAGTTGTTGCCTTGGAAAACAACTCCATTAGTGATGAGAGCATGAGAACTTCTGCGTGGCCTATGAGCTACGGGTAAAATATATACATATTATTTCCTTATTTTTTTTAGCCCGTCTTGTGCATAGGTTTGAACAAAAAATTTAAACAAATTTTCAAATTTTTTTGAGTGAAAAGATTGTAACGAAAATGTTTGAATTGTGACTCGAATAGTAAACAAACGGACTCTAATTTGTTTTTTGCTTGACACTGATCAATTGATTATTTTGTTTGTTCTCATACCACTGTTGCATTATATAAGGATTTTATTTATTCATGTATAAGGATAGTACAACTTGGATGGGCCAATCTCTTATCTCTTATGCCTTATTAGTAG
Organism: Artocarpus hirsutus; assembly: GCA_946598075.1. Taxonomy (NCBI): domain Eukaryota; kingdom Viridiplantae; phylum Streptophyta; class Magnoliopsida; order Rosales; family Moraceae; genus Artocarpus; species Artocarpus hirsutus. Next base: position 139,125 of record CAMOHE010050578.1, on the reverse strand, counting down.
TTTCATAACATGCATCTAAACCAGTTGAGTGTCTAGCTACTTGTATTAATGTTCTTGGGGAATGACTTTCAAAAGATATATATGTTGTAATATTGTGACATATTTGAATTGAGTCTCCAATAGAAAATTTATAAAACCTAAGAGAGAGCATGTAAAATCAGATTTTGATGTATTGAGTTTCACCTTTGTGATGTGTATATGTGTGTTGATGCGCAGGCATTCGATAAACTTGCTCTCAAGCTCTCCTTCCTTGAGTATTGGGAATTGGGGGACTCTTTCAGCAGGCAAACCTTCGCAAGAGGGTCACGAATCCTCGCTGGCTCGACCTCTGATCGGCGACGGTTGTTCAGTACCCTCAATGAAACTCTCCATTTTTTCCTTACCGGAATTCTCCGAAACCCAACTGACAACACCAAATAGGCAGTGTACGACTATGCAAGCAGGATTTAATGGTAACAAATTCTTCTTGCTTCACTTATACAAAGATAATCTAGCTCAATATTATTCCTTGCTCAAACATAATCTACTTGGAAAAATATGTATCTTATTACCATACATCATATATTGTTTAAGGATATATATTACCTTGTCACATGATTTTTGCAGGAATTAATATGCTAAGTGGTATAGGCCTACTTACAATTCCATATGCCATAATGCAAGGAGGGTGGTTGAGCCTCCTCCAACTCGTATTTTTTGGTATCTTGGCTTTTTATACAGGGATTTTGTTGATGCGATGCTTAGAAACCAACCCGGGATCACTCCAGACCTACCCAGATATTGGCCAAGCTGCTTTTGGCTCCAAAGGCCGCATCCAAATATCAGTAAGTCTAACCTTTGTGTATATACAGAATTCCCCTTTTCATTTTAACCATGAGTAAAAGTTTTATGTTGTTTGAAGGCACAATACTAACACGTGGGCTTCTTGTAAAATGCAGATAATTTTGTATGTTGAACTCTTTGTAAGTGCAAGGAATTATGTTCTTCTGTAATTTGTTATCAATGCGTGGGACATATTGCTTGTAAGTAGTGGTGTCAAGCATCACTGATTCCTTTTTATCAGTGTAAGAAGTGAATATTACTGTCGTTGTAGGGTGCTTGTGTGGAGTTTTTGATCTTGATTGCTGATAATTTGGCGTTGTTATTCCCAAACGCCTCTATGAATTTTGCTGGAATCCATCTCAGCAGTCATCAACTATTCACCATTGGAGCGGCTCTTTTGGTTCTTCCAACTGTTTGGCATCAAAATCTTAGTTTGCTTTCCTACTTTTCAGGTACTTTCTCAACATCTATTGAACTCTTTTTCTTATACATCTCCATGCTTCTGTTTCATGAAAATATCATATGATCTTATAATCTCTACTCATTTTAATCATGACTTTTGAATCTAAACACATTATTATTGTTGCTCTTGACTTTTATTTCAGTTGGAGGAGTAGTTGCATCCATTCTGGTGGCGCTTTGCCTGTTATGGATCGGGGTGGTCGATGAAGTCGGATTTCATGCCACTGGAACATCCTTAAACCTTTCAAATCTATGCGCCACTATTGGCATATATGCTTATGCCTTTGCAGGCCATTCGGTTTTTCCAAACATCTATTCTTCCATGAAAGAACCGTCGCAATTTCCATATGTTCTAGTGATTAGGTGACAAAAATTGTTTCCATCTGAGTGTAATGAATTTTACACCAAAATTTCTTATTATAGTTCTAATAATTTCAAAAAAGTTCGTCACTAATTGGTTTGATTCGAGGATTCAAGTGTTGAGTAGATTGAATAATTTGCAGCTTTGTGTCCTGTCTTTTTATCTCCATTGGAGTTGGAGCATGCGGATTTCTAATATTCGGTGACTCAATTGAATCTCAGCTCACTTTGAGCATGCCCAAAAAATTTGTGGCTTCTAAAGTTATGTTTTGGACAATGGTATGACTTTGTACAGATATAAGTATGTGTAAATATCAAAGAGTTACAATAAATGAGACTTTTAGTAAGACTCATTTGTTGAATTGTATAAGAATTAGTTAACTACTGGTTAAACTAAACCTAAAGTTTTATCGAGTAATGTACTTCATTTTCAGGTTGTCATTCCCTTGACAAAGTATGCTTTGACGATCGCGCCAGTGGCATTGAGTTTAGAGGAACTCTTGCCTTCGCATTTGAGTGGATCTTATGCTGTCCCGGTTTTAGTCAGAAGTTGTTTGGTTATGTCAACTTTAGTTGTGGCCTTAACTGTCCCATTCTTTGGTAAGCAGCATTATCTTTGCTCTTGTGATTTAACCTCTTACTTTGACAAACTACCTCAGAATTGGGCCCACACAAATTTATCACAAAAACTAATACCAGTTTACTAACAGAACAGTTTTTTGTCAAATGAATTGCAGCATCCGTGATGGCATTACTTGGCTCTTTTTGTGCAATGCTCGTGGTGAGTCCCCTCTTGGAATATATATTTTCATATATACAAACAAAAAGGCTCATTTATTGGCCGTTTGGAACAACGGTTAAAAGTAATATTTTTCGTTTAAAAATTATAACATGTGAAAGCTTTATATTGTAGCATATAAGAGTTTTATATCGTTCACAGTTGTAACTGATTGTTAGAACTGCTCTTCCTAACGGCCTATTAAATGCCAATGTCATAATATATTACATGGTTTGTGATAATAGAATTGATGTTTTCTAATGATCTCTTTTGCCTGCAGTCTTTTATCTTCCCATGTACTTGTTATTTTAGCCTATTCAGAGGAAGGTTAAGGAAGCTGGAGGTAGCAAACTAAATCCATATCCCTGTCATAGCATTATAGTTCCATTGTTTTTATAGCTCCTTTAATAAGCTTGTGTTCTTTCATTCCAGATCGTGAGTTGCGTCTTTGTTATCATTGTGGCGGTGATATGTTCTATTATTGGCACATACTCAACAATAGAAGGGCTAATTGCACAAAACAGAGCCTAGCCTACAAAACAAAAGTACTTGGAGTCGTAATGGGGTTCCCTACAAAAAGACACTAATCAGCTAAAAGGAGTAAAAAGAAGAAAGGTTACTCATGGATGGTTTGCAGTAATAGGTCGTGCTGGAAAGCGTATGAAATATGAGTATGTGTTGTATTGTGTTGTCTTGTTAAAATACAATATGGTGCTTAACTCATGATAATGCTCGCTTTTTACATTTTTTTTAGGGATACGTTTTTACATTTTTACATTATATTGCATTGTCTTATTTCTTTCCAAACAGCCCAACCAACCCCGACTTTGTTAGATCTCAACCCTCATCTCGACCCTACTTCAACCTCGGCTTCAACTTGCTCCCAACACTAATACCAACTCAACCTTAACCCGGACCTTGACCTTGATATCAACTCGACACCTACCTTGGTTCTGAACTGACCCCAACACTAGTCTCAACCCAAATCAACCTCGACCATGGTCCAAGCATAACCTGGCCCTAATATTGGTTCTAGATAGACCTCATTACTACTTTTCGTTTGTCTTTTATTTTTTTTTTTTCGTCCCTGGAAAACAGCTCTATTTTACTGAACATGAAATCAATAATATAAATAAATAAATCAAAGATTCCTAGTTGTTGAAGCCAAGTAGACGCTAAACCCTTTCAAAAGAACAATAACTTCTTTCCCATGAGCAAACCAAAACAAAAAAGTAAGAGTGTCCAAAGAAGATGACTGGTTTTTAATGGAGGCCTTTTCAAAAGAATACACACACGACTCACGCACGCACACATAGAACACAGTGCGCTGTAATAAAAATTAAAAAAAATAAATATCTTTTTTTTAATAAGATACTCTTATGCCACATGAAAATAACAAAACAATCCTCTATATTAAGTACTAAAAAAAAACTAATAACAACCAAAGTAAATATAACAAAGTCAAAGTAATGATACAACTAAAAATTCAATATTAAAATTCATTAAAATCTTCGCACCAACAAAAACATGCTTCCCCATTTCACTAAATTATGAATTATGTAAAAAAAAGCTCCAATTTCTCCCATCCATATCATATAAAACCAAAAAGTAATAATTATGAAATAAATAATATGTACTCAAAAAATTGTTCTCACCTTTTAGGATAGAAGAGTATGATCATTGCTACAAGGTATCGATGGTGCTAAACACCATCCACTAAATGAAGGTAGTTTGGTAGTGTGAGACTCGTAAATAGGGCTCACCATTTATTAGTAATGGTGCTTAGCACCAATGGTATCCCTAAGCATTTTTCTTTCTGATCGAGTAAATGCTCCTTATATTTAAGGAACAATAAAATTGAGTTCCCAAAAAAGAGAACAGTTGGCTTCTTTAAAAGAAAAATAAACAAACAAACCAACAAAATAACATAAAAAAGAACAACAAAAATAAAAAACAGAAAAATCTAGATAATATAATAGCTAAAATTAGGTTAAGCGGGGGGGCGGGCGGCCTGGGCGAGGGATTGGGACTTCTCCAAAGGAAACTCCCATAGTTTTTTTATTATTTTTTTATTATTTTTTATTTTTTTAATCAATGGCCAAAAGGCAGATATCCTTACGTGTCAACAGAAAGAATTAGGGCCTTTCTAAAATAGGCGCCTCCAAGCAGCAGAACTAACCAGCGCGAGGCGGAACAATCACTTTCCGTAGGCATTGACACGTTGCGCCATCCCTAATGAATTGCAATCGCCATGCCCACAGCAATTTATAGGACGGCCAACGAAGTACCAAATTAAATACAATCATAAACTATTTCGACTGCATACCCCATTTCTAATTATTTGTACCAACATTATTAATAACTCAATACTCTGCCAACACTCTCTCATCTTATCCATGACCATTCATATGAATTTTTTTTCTAACTAGGTTTTTATTCTCGTGACTAGCTCTTTTTTACTAATAATTTGGTAATTTTTATTTTATGCTAACTTGGAAGAATTTCTTGCAAATAATTTGTGGTGTAACTTATTGGAGAAAACATAATGGATAATGTAGGTGTGTTGTTATTTACCCTTTTTCTTTTTTATAATATCAAGTTCAAAGGAGGAAATTGAAACTTAAAAAGAGCAATGTCCGAGGCAATAAAAACTGAACCTCGAAGGAACATTAAAGCAGTGGACTAGCAAAATCAACTCAAAGGGCAGCATTTAAAAATTTAATAATTAATATGTCTCCAAAGTCTTCAACCAGCCGTACCATCCAACACGTATGACATTTTTGTGCGGTCTTTTACCGATAAAGCATGTTAAATATAACATGGCACTAGGCTAGTAAACTACCTTAGGTATTACACTAAAACAAATTGAGTTTTATAGGAATATATAAAATATATTTAGCAAAAAAATGTTACAAGTTTCAAGATAGGTACAACTACTCAACTAGACTAGTCCAATATAAAAGAAATTTTTCACCACTATAAGATTATAACTCCACTACTCATAAAACTATGGGTCTCAATTCCTATTACTTTGGCTGAATTATTCACAACTGCATATTTACAATATAGACGTAATGATCAATTGGACCTTTGATTAATTAACTTCTCTTTTTTTTATTGACCTCCTACTCTACTCTACTTTCTTTAACCGACAGGAGGTCAAATTCAAATTGCTGTTCAATTTTATCTCTTTTATTTTTGACCTAACAACTAACAAGAATCTAATCATGCTCTGTAGGATTTGAACCTATAACCAGTCAATATATAGTGTACTTTTTAAACTGGTCCTACAAGTTTATTAGTAACAAAGCTATAACCTATAGGTTAAATAAGATTGTTCCAATATGTATATGTGTATATATATAGATAGTTAATTCAAGATAAATATGTTGAATTATTTAGATAATATTTTATTTACTATGAGATTATCTGTATTTGACTGTTTTAATTAGATAATTTCTTTATTGTGTTATTTGAATTAAAACTGGGGTTTTATCTAAGATTTCTGAGTGAAAATAAGATATTCTGAGGATTTCATATCATCGCATGATTGGCAGGTTGGTGGGAAACTTTGGTCAGCCGATGGAGTGAGTTCCGTAGGCCGATCTCCTAGATTAGCTTGCCGAACATGCAATAATCAGTATACATGTTTTTTATGTGTTTTTTATTAGAAGTTGATCCATACTCTAATTTTAAGGCCTAATCTGATAAGGTTTAACCCTAAATTCGACCACTATAAATAAAAAGTAAGTTTTCTTAGTTATTCAGATCATTTGAAAAGCATAGAGTGAGTACTCTAGTGAGAGAATTCTAAAACTCCTTGAGAATTATTGTTCAATATCAAGAACTTTAGCTCTAGGTTTTCTTAAATTGTTGGAAGGAGAGTCATCGGAAAAAAAACTATACGACATGTGACCACCTAGACTCTGATCGTGGATAAAGAATAGTAAAGAAGACTTGTTGATTGAGGCTCTTCTGTGACATTCTTCTCTTTATAGATTGCTGCTGTTTTTCGGTTTACAAAAGTGGTTAGTAAGATCTGGCATAAATTTATGTATTTAACATGTCAAACTTGTGTTTTGAAAAATATTCTAATTTAAAATTTTTAAAATTCTGTTGCTTACTATTTTTTAACAACTATTGCCTTTAAGATTCATGTCTTTTGCATAATCTGTACATCTTATGCCCGATCTTAAATGTTAGACTAACAGTCTCAGAATTTTATTCACTTATCATACAGTCAATATAAGTGAACATAAAAAATGACATATTTGATATATGAAACAAATAATAAACTCTTTATTGATTAAATATTTTTAAAAACTATTACATCATTTGATCTTTAGGGCACCTAGTCTAACATCACGCTTTTCTTGAAAAAATTTCCTAGCTCCACCATATGAAAGAAATAGGAGTAAAGCAAAGAAAAAAAGTATTTCACAAAAGTACATTGTAAACAAATTAAGCTGTCAAAAAATATTGGTAGATTATGATTTTAGGAAAAGAAATAAAGAAGAAAAAGAAAAAAGTTAAAAAAGTAGAAAAATAAAAAAGGAAACAACAAAGTAAGCCAAAAAGAAGAGTGATAAAAAAGCAAAAGGACAAAATAGACGAGCCAAATTGTTGCTTGGTGTTTTAGAGAACTCTCATTTGTACGTATGAGTAGCACTTGTGATAATTTCATGTTTGTTATACATGTTTTAGTTATCTAATTTATTTATGAAATTTAATTTTGGTATTTTAGATATTTTAAAAATAATTTCGCTACTTTCATAAAAATGTAAGGAGCTGTAATTTATAGTTTGAATAAAAAAAATGCTGTTATAAAGGTTGCATTTAATAGAATAATATTTAAGATTATTGTAAAAAATATATAAGATTTTAGATTGAAAAATACGAAAAGAAAAGTTAGTAAGAATTAAAGTTAAAATAAATTTTAAAAAAAGTCACTAAAGGAGAAAATATCTTCACCAAATTTTTGAATAGTATTTTAGAAACTTCTAGTTATTATATAGTACGTATAGAATACATAGATATAGATTCACACAAAAAAAAAGAAAAAGTAAAAGATATATATGCATATATGATATTTCCTTATTATGCGTCCCATATTGTCATTTCCATTCTATGCATCAACTATGTCAACCTGTGTCTCATTTTTATGCAACAAGAAACATGACGACTTTGGATCCTTTGAAGGAAAATAAACACTTCTTTTCATTTCAGAGAATGTTTTAAAAGAAACAATATTTCATGATAGTTGGCGAAAAGTGCTTTTTTTGTTTTTAATTCTTTAGGGTAGATATAGTTAGACTAATTAATTAGAGGCAAAAGTAACCCGGTTCTTGCCCTTTTTTTATTTATTGAATATCGAAATAGCATATGATATGCCCTTAAAAAAACAGGAAATGATATGCAAACACTTCAAAAGCATGAAGTCGTTGTTTATGTTATACCTTAAATTCTTTGCTTTTTGGTGTTGGGACAATTGCATATTAATGGCATTTGCCACAATGCAACTCAACAAATACAGCAAATGGTTGCTCGGATTTCTTTATTATTGCTGGTATTGTTATTATACCTCTTAACTCTTATCATCATCATTATTACTATGGCTAAAGCCTAAAGCACAAAGAAAAAAAGGAGGCTTACCTCGGATTCTTATCTTTTCCATCTCTTCTGCAATTTTTCTTGTTTAGAACGTTGAAAGTGATGCTGGAGTTTGACAGAAACGAAACCCCTAGTGATCTTGCGAAAAACCTCTTAAAAATAAAAAAGAAAAAGAAAAAGACAAAAACAACAAACAAAACAAAAAACAAAAATATGTAAGGATTAAGACATGAGCAAATCCAGTTGACATAAAAAACAGTTAGAACTTAGAATCATGCAATAAGGAGAAACCAACAGGTAACACTCTTTGATTTGCCGTGATTGTCAAGTATCAACGGTGGGGGCTGAAGGCTACTAGGCAACCATATTGTTGGAATTAATCATTTTCGAACCATTTTTTTCTTCTTCTTTTTTTCTTGTAATTGGAATGCTACTTTCTTTTTGGTATGATAAAATTCTTCTAGTTTGATAATTACCCATTAACATAACAAGATTATTGTGCATATATTTGTTTAAATACCTTTTAGACCGTCTAGAACTCATAAGAGGGTTATAAACCTATTGGAAAAAAAAAGGCTAGTGCCAACACATATTCGGTTTATGCTTGGTAAATATGAACAACCAAAAAAGACATAACAAGATTATTGTACATACATTTGTTTAAGTCCCTTTTAGACTATGGCTAATGCCATAAAACCACAATATAATACAAGCTGAACCAAAGTTTGGTTGAGTGTGACTTTGAAAGTTGTCCAATCAAAAGGGACATTTTGGACTTTGAATCAGACCATTGGACATAATTTTGAGCTATTATATTATAACCTAGCTTCAGTATCACTGTAAATCAAGCTTGACTAGCAAATCTAGGCTGGTGAAATAATTCTGTGTTCCTGAAGACATTAGGATGTTTGGCAATGTAATTTAATTCTTGGGTTTTTTTTTTTTTTTTGGCTAAACATGTAATCTAACTCAAATCACCTAATCAACCAAACCAGCCTCTACTAGCCATCTTTTCTCAGTATATAAAACCCTCATATTCTTTGGATATTTCCCTTCATCCAAAGAACTTATTCTAAAGTGAGATAATGTATGAGTAGCCAAAAAAGAAAAAAAGAAAAGAAAAGAAAAGAATTGATGGCATATATGGGTTTTATCTTTGTTTCATCATCACCAGCCTTTTTGAAGGCTATCATCTTTACATTATATGCTATCTTGTGGGTATTACCT